>BJCM01208636.1:0-20191 GCA_018326385.1 Flaveria bidentis
ATTTGGGCGGTCATCCGCATTTGTCAATGCGGATGAGCAAAGTCTTGTCCGCATCTTCTTTTGTTCTTCCGCATTAGTCAATGCGGAAGAGTAACTTGTTCTTCAGCATTAGTATTATGTCTTCCGCATTAGTCAATGCGGAAGAGTAACTTGTTCTTCAGCATTAGTATTATGTCTTCCGCATTAGTCAATGCGGAAGAGTAAACACTTGTCCGCATCAGAGTTATGTCTTCCGTATTAACTAATGCGGAAGATAACACTTGTTATTTTCCTTGCAGATATTCATCTGCATTTCTTCTTGGACTTGTGGGATTCTAGCTGAGCAATCATCAATTCACTCATTAAGTTGGCATGTATGATCCTTTCAGGGTGCAACAGGGATCGACATTCGTTGTCGATCAATATGGAGCTCTTGCTTTGTGCAATCTCATTTATGACGAAGTGAAAGATATAAAGGAATGAAAGATACGTATGATGCTTGATCGCGTAAGAATGTAAAGGAAGGTTTTAAATGGAAGTAAAAATATTTTATTTTATAAAACTAGAACTCATTCAGCAACGCTAACTTTTTATGTGTTTTCCAGTTGGCAGGTAATGGTTGCTGAGGATGGCACGGGGCAGCTACATCACTCGTTTTCGATGGTATTCCCTTGTATAATGTTTTTGCATTATGATGCGAACAAACGATGATTTGTAATGGATGTGGTATTATTTTGCAAAAGCAATTATCATGAAAGGAAATGTTTGTTCTAATGTTTCCACTACAATGTTTTATTAAAGTTAATGTAAATATATGTTTTATGTGCAGTGATTGACCAGCTGTGAGCGTCCTGAAATGAGGCCTTACAATGAAGCTAAGGTATTGGAACATCTCTGTACACCTGAATGCATTGCTAAAGTTAATAGACACGGGTCCTAAAACTTAGAATGAGATTTGATCTTGAGTCTTTAAATAACTTAAAATATGATTTCAAAGAGCTGAATATTATAATAAACTAAAGATAGAGGACTTAGAGAAAACCATTTGAACTCTTAAACATGAACATACCAACTATAGGACTCAGATCAAAGATCTTATAACTAAGTTGACCAAATGTCAGGTTGAGCTTGTGATCAACAAAGCCAAGGTAGAAAAATGTGTTCTTGAAGAAGAGACCTTCAAGAATATAATATCCTCATCCTTGCATGCAAAAGTTTGTTATCAAAATAAGTAGGGACTGTGATCTAGTATGATAGCTCCTCCACACAAGCTTGTCTATAAGATCTCCTAGGTGTAGAACTTGTGAAGATGACCTTCCCCTCAAAGACCCCATGACTGAAGAGGATGAAGAAGAGATAGTGAAGGATGCCTCTAAGAAGAGTGAAGAAGGGCATTCTAAGAAGGGTCACTATCCTTTTAAGGAGAGTAAGAGAGTTGGGATGACCAAGTCAAGAAGGAAGAACTTGATTAGGAAGAACAAGAATAAGGCAAAATAAGGCTCAAGAGATCAAGGCCACATTTAACTCTAGCAAAAGTAGGTTTTTATCTCTGTAGGCTTTGAGGAGGTTAAGGCTGAAGACACAAACTCGAACACTAGTACCATGAGTTCTAGTTCATGTCCAAATCATCCCAACAACATGAAAAAGGCTGATCAGTTATGTACCACTACTATACAACCTGACCCATCCAGCTCCAAAGATAGTTCTCACCCCAAAGGAATTGCCACGGTATCTACAAAGATGAAGATGGAGAAGGCAAGTGATTAAGTTTAGCTTTATTCACAAAAGAAGACTCTTTGGAAGAAGAAAATAGATTGTGATATGTGTAGGAGTACTTCTCATCTTGCTAAGGATTGTCTTTACAATCCAAAAAGTACTATCCACATAACCAAGAAAGAGACTTCTAAGAGTTTAAAGAAGAAGCAAGCTTTGGAAAGGAAATGTTTTCCTTTCAGAAGCTCCAAATTGAAGAAGAAGACAAGTGGGAAATTGCCTTCAGAAGAAAAATTGGTTTCGGAAGAAATGAATACTTTTGAAGCACTGAAGTTTGATACAGTGCTAGAAAGATCTAACAAATCATCAAAACTTCTGAAGTCATCAAAACTTCCAAAGTATTGAAGGTCAAGTTAAAGCTTCCAAAGGTGGTGTGGAAGACAAAGAAAGACCAAATGACTGAAAGTTCTTCATTAACATCAGCAAATGGTCCTCAAAACTTAACAATATGATCTATTATTATTGAATTGTCTTCAACTTCATTTGATAAGCCCAAGACCAATAAGGCTTGGGTTTCCAAATCTAACTAACCATCTTCTTTAGTGCAGGAACAACTCAAGAAAAACAGGAATGTCTGGATAATTGATAGTGGTTGTTCTAGCCACAGGACATGCAACGGGTCACTACACCAAATTTTTGAGAAAATTGATGGAGGGCTAGTTGCTTTTGGAGGAGATGCTGGTGGTTACATAACAGGAAAGGGTAGGGTCACAAATGGTAAGCTCATCATTAAGAAGGTAAAATTTGTAAAGGAGAGTGGATACAATCTTTTGCGTGTATCTCAATTTTATGATCAGAATCATAACATGCTATTTATTGAGCATGAGTGCATTGTTCTCAAGCTCGAGGTGGTCATTCCTCGTGAGCATATCCTACTCAGAGCCCCCAGGAAAGGGAACATGTACAAGATGGATTTACAAGAAACATATCCTTCAAGGGAAGTTTCATGCTTTCTATCTAAAGCCAATAGTGATGAGTCTTTCCTCTGGCATAAAAGAATATGCCATGTAAACTTGAAGAACATTAATAAATTAATTAAGAAAGATTTGGTAACTAGAATGCGAAAGAAAGAGTTTATAGGTGATGATCACTGTGTTGCATGCCTCAAAGGGAAGCAACACACGGTATCTCACAAGCCAAAGGAAAGAAACTCCATCATTACTCCCCTACCCTTATTACATATGGATCTCTTTGGCCCTACCAGTGTAATGAATCTGGGAAGGACCTCTTATTGTTTAGTGACACAGATGACTTTACAAGATTCACTTGGGTCTTCTTTCTTAGAACTAAGGATAAAACCCTTGAAATTTTGAAGAATTTCATCTTAAAGTTTGAGAATCAATGCGCTCACAAAGTCAAAACCATAATATGTGATCAGGGGCTTAATTTAAGAACCAAATTCTTGATACATTTTATGATTAGAAAGGTATTACAAGACAATATAGTGCTCCCAGGACTCCTCATCAAAATGGTGTTGCTGAGAGAAGAAACTAACACTTCTTGAAGCTACAAGGAACTATGTTGTCGGACTCTAATCTATCATCACCTTCTTGGCAGAGGCAGTTAACACTACTTGCTATGTTGAAAACAGAGTTTAGTAGCTAAGATGCATGGTAAGAATCCTTATATAGTTTAGCACAAGAGGAAACCTTTCATTGGCTTTCTCAGGTCATTTGGATGTCCTTACACCATCTTGAATACCAAAGATCAAATTGCAAAGTTTGATGAGAAATCAGATGATGGATATTTTATTGGATACTTTTCCCAAGCTAAGGCTTTATAGAGTATACATTCTTAGAACTAGAGTAGTTGAGGAGTCAACCAATGTAACTTTCAATGAACACACTCCTTTTGTGAAAGGTTCTAGTCTTGATTGGCTATTTGATCTTGATTTAGTTACCAACTATTTCAACAAATCTTGTGAGCATGTTTTAGGATCTACAGATATACTACCTATAAGTGATCTTGATCCAAGAGTTGAGCTGAGAAGACCATCAAGCTATACTACTTCAGCTCCAGTTATAACTAATCCTACAAATGGAGTCCCTATCAACATAACAATGACAAATTTAGCTGATACCTCTGGGGTACCTTCAGATTCCAACTTAGAGGCACAAAACTTAGATGAAGGAGCTTCAAATGTAGGAGGAAATGGTGCTGGTGACAGTGATAATGAATTCCTGGATGCTGACAACCACTCTATTAGAGACAACATTAATGATGCAACACACTTATTAGATCAAGTCTCTCTTGATAAGTGTGTTGATAGGGTGGGTGAATCATCAAGACCAGATTTAAATTTCTCTAATTTGGATATGTCCAAGCAACTTGCTGTGATCCCTCAACTAAGGATCCACAAGTCTCATCCCACCACTAACATCATTAGCAATGTTGAAACCGGATAGAGCCTAAGAAAATGTTTTTCTTAACTCTTGTTTTCTATCTTGGATAGAGCCTAAGAAAATTAATAAGGCTTTAAAGAATGGAAGTTGGGTTGAAGCTATGCAAGAGGAACTACTTCAAATCAAAAGGAAAAAGGTTTGGAACTTATGTCCTCTTTCTCAAAGGAAGACTACCATATGAATAAGAAGGATGATAGAGGACTTTTCATAAAAAACAAAGCTAGACTAGTTGTCCAAGGATACACACAAGAAGAAGAATTTGACTACACAGATGTCTTTGCTCCTATGGCAAGACTTGAAGTCGTTACTTTTGCTGCATCCAAGGATTTCAAGGTCTACCAACTTGATGTCAAATGTGCTTTTCTTTATGGGGTGATTGATGAAGAGATGTATGTCAAACAACCACCAGGGTTTGCAAAGCCTGATTATCCTAATTATATATATAGGCTTGATAAAGCTCTTTATGGGCTACACCAAGCACCAAGGAAGTGGTATGAGACTCTATCTTAATATCTCTATCAGCATGGATACAAAAGGGGTACTATAGATGGAACTCTCTTCATAAAAGGAACAGGGAATGACTTAATGCTAGTTCAAGTATATGTAGATGACATTATCTTCGGGTTAACTCATCAAAACTCTTCAAAGACTTTGAGAAGCAGATGAAGGATAGATTTGAAATGAGTGCCATAAGAGAACTTAGTTTCTTTCTAGAAATTCAAGTGAAGCAAGTTGATAGTGGCATCTTCATAAATCAGTCAAAGTATGTACATGACATACTTAAAAGATTCAATATGACTGACTGTAAGGTTGCTAAGACACCCATAGCCAGAAACCACTCCCTTGGACCTGATCTAGAGGAGGAGTGTATGGATGAACATTATTACGGGGATATGATTGGGTCTCTTATGTATCTCATAGTTAGTAGGCATGATATCATGTTTGCCACATGTATTTGTGCAAGATATCAAGCCAACCTCAAGATGTCATATTTAGTCACTGTCAAGAGAATTTTTAGATATCTCAAAGGTGCCTCAACACTTGGCCTTTGGTATCCAATGAATTCTGACTTCAATCTATATGCATATACAGATAGTGACTATGGTAGCTGCAACATGACTACAAAGTCTATACAAGGGGGATATCAGTTCCTTGGTGGAAGGATAGTCTCTTGGCAATTCAAGAAACAATCTTGTGTCTCTACATCTACTGCTGAAGCTATATACATTGCTGCTACAAGCTACTGTGCTCAAGTGCTTTGGATTTAGAATCAGATGTCGGACTAGATTTAACTTTAAAGAGACTCCCATTCACATAGACAACAACAGTGTCATCTCTATAACAAAGAATCTTGTGCAGCACTCAAGGACAAAACACATCAATATTGGGTATATTTTGATTACAGATAACTTTGAAAAGGGTTTAATAATACTAGTTAAAGTTAACACAAATGAACAATATACTAATCTATTCACCAAAGCTTTTGATGAGCAGAGATTTAAATATCTTATATCAACTATTGGGATGACTAACCATGAGTAGCTTTTTTAAAACTTAATCATATTATTTCTAAAATATGTGTCCTAAGTCATCTATTTTGTCACCTTCCTAAGCCCTTGTTTAATTTGGAAGAAAAATCTTTTCAGAAGACATTTCTTAGATTTTTGAAAATTTTGATCTTTTTAATCTTTTTAAGATATGTATTTACCTTCGGAAGATAATTTAGGTTTTCAAAACAAACAACTACTTAAGAAAATTTACCTTCGGAAGAAATTTCCAAAAATATCTTCAAAAGCTTAACATTATTCTTAAGTACTTGTATGTTTTCAAGAACAATTTTCTTCCAAAAGCAATTAACTCTCGGAAGCTTTATAAAACTTCCAAGTCTTAGTCTCTTCCAAAGCAAAATTTTCTAAACTCTTTGGAATATCTTCCGAAGTCATTCTAGCTTCAGAAGCTTTTCATCAAAACTTCCGAAGTAAAATTACCTTCGGAAGATTTTATATTTTCAAGAAAACTACTTTTTGGGCAAAAGAAAACTATTTTTTAGACGTGGGGCCGACATCCGGATTTCAAAATTTATCCTCTTTCATTAACTTTGTCTCAGATTCTATATATACTCAACGATTCCCCCTCTTTCACTCTCTTCTTCCTTTGTACTATTCCAAAACCTAAATTCACCCACATAAACGACCCTGATTTCTCTATACAACTTCACAGGCAGCATAATCAGGTTGCCTTGTTGAACTTTGAGAAAGATTCAAATTTCTTAGAGGTTTACTGATTTCTGGCTTTATCCAACTACTTCACCTCCTTAACCATTGATCCTCCACTCTATGATGATCATTTGCTTGAATTCTGGAAGACCTGTCAATAGGTCATTATGGATGGGGAGAAGGCATTGTCTGCTGTAGTGCAGGGGAGGACAATATTTATCAATCCTGCCATCATCAAAACTCATCTTCGGCTGGAAGATAAGGAAGGTGAATTGTCCTTTCCAAAGAAAGTTGTAAACCAATCCTTTCAGCAGATGGCCTATGAAGGAGATTTTTCTATAAAGACCTTCAGGAAAAAGAAGGTCTCATCCAAGTGGAAGTAACTACTACATGTGGTCATCCACAGCTTATCCAACAAGCATGGAGGGTGGGACCAGATTCCTGAGGATCTCACCTTTATAGTGCATGGAATGGTTCAAGGGGTCAAGTTTAGGTACTCTCAATTTTTTTACACAAATTTACTTGAAATTTGGACTCTATGGAGTATTACATGTTTCCTAGATATGTTCAATACATTCTCAACTGTGAACTGGGCTCACAGTTGAGGGAAATAGGTAATATTCTTAAACTATGATAGATGAAGCCTAGCATCTTTAAGATATTAAAGAAGCCAATTGTTGGCTTCTCTGGGATAGAAACAACTCTTGTCCCAAAAATGTTAGAGCTCATTGCTCAAGGTGACAACCTAGCAACACAAGCTAGTGTTGAACCCATACATTCTACCTCTCAACCACCTAAATAGCCACAAATCACCCTCACCTACCATAGAAAATCCAAACGAACCCTTGCACACGCTCCTTAATTTGTGCAGGCCCCCATATCACTACCCAGACAGGAAGAAGTGGACACTAGAGCTCCTACTTCTCCTAAGGAGCAAACCACTCCCATCTCATCAAGAATCAATGTTGAGGTTCCTCATACTCAGCCTGATGAGCTCATTAGCCTATCAGGCTTAAGCCTTCATCTGAGTCTTAATACTTAAGTGAACAACCTTTAGGAGAAAGTTACCATCCCCAGCCTCTAGATCTAAACCAACCTATCCCTAAGCTTGAATTTTATGATGATGAAGCCATGGGATCTAGTGAGTACCATGAGTCTCTCTACTCCTCCCCTACTCAAAGAGAGACGAGTGCTCCTGATTCTCCTATATCTAGCCCATATCATTCACCTATCACTGATGTGGATCTCCCTAAACCTATTTAGGAAGTCCATATGGAAGAGGCTTTCACTATTGAAAGTGATTACATCTTTAAGGCCTTAACCATGGCAACTCAGCCCACTAACACTTTACTTGAAGTTGTTAGTGAGCAGGGGAAATCCAGGAGCCAAGAACATTATGTTGGAGGTGAGAGAGAAGACTTTGGTCCAATTCTCTCATCCCCCAATGATTCTTCTGATGAAGATGAGGGGAACATGAGACTAAAGGTGCAGAAATTGTCACAAACATGCTCCTATTTAGTCTCTAAGGTTAGTCACCTTGAATCTCAGATGACTACCTTACAAAACAGGGTCAATTCAGCAACTTGAGATATCTTATCTTATGGAATAATTAGTTGGGAGACCTTTAAGAGGGACTCATCCAGGAACACAAGAACCTGTGGATGTAATTGACCTAACTCCTAGCTCACATGTGCAAATGAGTGATGCTACCAAAAAGGGGGAGAAAGTCATAATAATCATCGAACTTGGGATTTCTTCACAGAGTATGGACATTGAGCACTCATCATCCTCACTTGCTATTGTCCATGCTCAAAAACCTTCTCAAGTTCACTTTGATGTGGACTCGCTAGACTCACTCATTCAGAGTCTCTTTAAGGAGGGAATTCCAAGGGCTATGTCAACTCCACCCTAAGGAGCTTCAAATTACATTATTGGTTGGAGGTATGATGCTGATAGAAGAACCCTAATACTTTAAAGAGTTCAATAAGAGCAAGAACCCTTCAATTTTTAGACCTTGAACTACTATGAAGGTCTTTGACCTGGTCATTCAAAGAAGAAGATAAAGGCAATCAGGTAATGTCATTGGTCAACTATATGTTGAGGTGGACCCTAAGATTAGCTTCAAAGGAAAAACCTTGACTGAAGGCCTAGTGATAGAACCTATAAGCTCTGTCTCACAACCAACAACTTCAATAATCTATCCCCTTAGTGAAACACCTACTGGTGAAGGTGTATCATAGCCTCTCTCTTGGACAAAACATTGATGCTACTCCAAGATATGAAGGCCAAAGCTCCCTCCACCCTGAGTCACAAAGGTCTGTGAGTGAAGAGAAAAGAAAAATGACTCCTGAGGAGATTGAGGAGGAGAAAGAGAGAGGAAGAGGAAGCTAAGGGGAGAAAGTTCTATTGGGTCTTCAGGCTTCATGCAAGGTGCAATCAGGGCTGCCCCCAGACCAAACACTCAAGATGATAAGTTAAGGGCAGTCAGGATTACCTACCTGCAGACCAGGAACTATGACATTGATGAGATCATTTCTCTCCCCTTGGAAGAAATAAATGAACGGGCAGACATGGAAGTGTCTAAAGAGAGGAAGAAAGTAGAGGATGCAAGGTTTCTCCTTCAAATAAAAAAAGATAGAAGACGGAAAAGATTGTACAAACATGTTCCTACCCTCTCTCCAGTTCAAGAAAAACCTATGCAAGAGACCGTGGCAACGCCACATGTAACACCCGGTTATTTTTAGAAGACTCCAACAAATGAATAAAGTGAAGAAAAAGAAGGAAAAGATATATTACCCAAGTTAAGGGGTTAAATATGTAAAAGGTACAAAATTTATTTTATTTTGTACAAAATTAGCATGGCCGCCCATGCCATGCCACTTTTCACCTTTTGAGTTTGGTTTTTAGAGAGAGAAAGAGCAGAGGAGAAAGCTCTCAGGTTTTGAAGAAGAACAAGAAGAAAAGCTCGAATTCAAGGTAAGAATTCGTGTGTTTATGATGTTCTTAACCGGTTTTATCCTCGGTTGTATGCTTATAGGCGTTGTATGTGTTCGGGTGTGTGTTTTGGTAGGTTTCGAGGTGGTTGAACTCTGTTGCAAACGGGTTTTTGAAGAAGTCATAACCAAAGGCTAGAAAGGTGAGTTCTAGAACCCCCCCCCCCTTTTACTGATTTTACATGATTTTGGGGCTGGAAAAGCATGTATGAACGTTTTTATAAAAGTGGGTATTGTACCCGTATGTGTATATGCGTGTGTGTTGCGGGTGGGGTTTGATTTTGGGCTATGTATGTGTTTGATGATGTTATGGTTGTGCTTCTAAGGTTTGGAATGTATTATTTATGCTTAGAACATGATAGGTGATGTTTGGGGACTGAATTATGATGTCAAAGTGTGAATTAGACTGCCCATGCGCCAAAATAGTGGCCCATGCACCTAACAGAAATAATTGCCTAAGTGTCCCATGCGCCCAAAACCTTATGTACCCAAGTAGTACTCATGCGCCTAGAAATAGGCTGAAATTTAATAAGTGTCCAGACGCCCAGGAAAGCTTATGCGCCTGTGTAATGCCCATGCGCCTTGAATTGCCCCTAATAGACTAAGTATTGCTCATGCGCCCCAATAGTGCTAATGCGCCTGAAAGTTTTCATGCGACTAAGTGTTCCTCATGTGCCTGAAAGGTCATGCACCGACATAGTGCTCATGTGCCTGCATAGTGCTCATGCGCCTTCATAGTGCTCAAGCGCATGCATAGTGCTCATGCGTCTACATAGTGCTCATGCGCCTAAAGACTTAGAATATTTTTCTGATTTTCGGGGAAAAGTGAAATCTAGGCTTTAACTTGGAAGGTTCCCGGGGGCTATGTAAGTTGACTTTTTGAAGTCAGAGGGATGTAATGGGCGATATATGATTTGATGATGCATAATTGATGCTTATGCATAATGGAATGTATGATGTATGCTATGTATGTATGATGGTGCCTTGTATGGCGTTGTTTGTATGTATATGATGATGTTCCTTATTATGTATGATTATTTTCCTGTGGGTTTACGTTGAATGTTAATAAATGAAATGAAAAGTATTATGTAACGTAAAGTGGAAGATAATGAAAAGAGGAACGAAACGAAAGAATGCATGCATTAATGAAGAAATGAAAGTAAGAAAGGCTTGCAAGCAAATGTATGGAGGTTCACACCCAATGAAGGGTGTTAGCTCAACTGTGTGCGGGTTAGCTACCCCAAAAGGATGCGCACTGGGGTCCAATCCTTGTGATTGACCATATGTATGGGATCCTTGCCGCTTGCCCCAGGTATTGTAGTCAGCTTCGTGCATAATGTTCAAGGTCTATGAAAGACCTCAAGCCCACTAAGCAGATTCATGCAAAATGTTTGGGGTATAGCATATGGCATTGATCCGGAATGAAAGAGAAAAGATAAGTGGTGAATGTACTTGCCCTAGGTAATGGAGTCAGCTTCGTGCACAATGTTCGAGGTCTATGAAAGACCTCAGGCCCAGTAACCAGCTTCGTGCACAATGTTCAGGGTATTGTACATGTCATCGAATGTAATGAACGTACGAAAGAAAGTAAGAAAGTATGAATGAATGTAAATGAAAGAGAATGAAAGTGAATGATATGACGTACGTTAAATGAACGAAAGTTAACAAATGAACGATGAAGATGATAATATTATTATCTATGTGTACGTATGTTGTGTGATCATGTATGAAAGTAAAGATCGATTTTAAACGAAAGTAAAGTATGTTTTATTTTAAAACTAGAACTCACTTAGCAACGCAGACTTTTATGTGTTTCCAGTTGGCAGGTAAAGGTTGTTGAGGATGGCACGGGGTGGCTACTTGGCTCTTTTTGAATGGCATCCATTGTTATAATGCTTTTGTGATGTAATGCAACAAGTATTTTGTATTTCGATAACGATGTAATGTTTTGCAAAAGCTTTTATAATGAAATGGAATGTCTGTTTTAATGTTTCCACTGCAATGTTTTCTTTAAATTAATGTAATTATAAGTTTTATGTGCAATGATTGACCAGTTGTAAGCGTCTCGGGAACGGGGCCTTACACCATAACCTCAGGTAGACAATGAAGCTGAAAGGCAAAATATGATCAGCTACCTGACTACCAGAGGACTCTATCAGGCAGCTGCATTTCTTCACTTGTCATTGGAGTATATTGAATTTGAGTATCCCAAACAACTTAAACTTCAAGTACTCAAAGAACAAAAGGCAAAAAATAGAAAGATAAGGGAAGAAACTGCAAAGTCAAGAGCTATCATCCAAATGAGTATGAAGAAATCTGCTGACAGAAGAAAGATAATGAGCATATAAGGTGATTAAGATGAAGATCAAAATAAGAGAGCTCGATGACTTACACTCTCCATCAAGTCAAGCCCCTCAAGGAGTGGAGGTTAAGGTTGAAAAATTAGAGACAACACAACCTGGACATCTTGCTGAGTCTCAACAAGCTTCATCTTCTGATCCATAGAAGGGGTCAAAATCCCTTTCCTTCAAAACCTGTAAGGGAGGTAGACCCAACTGAGAAAGACAAGACTGAACAACAAGGTATTGCAGGCCAGCCTTCTCAGTTGAAGTTTCCAAAGAACAGGAAAAAGATGGCCTTTAGACCTAAGTCAAAGAATAAAATAAAGTCAGAGTCATCTACCTCCAAGCCTCAGGATGAATTAGATCATCCTAAGAGAGCGCATGAAAAGGTAACTCAATCAACTCCAATTCAAGTAGCTCCTTTTGCATCAGGAAGACCCATCTTATCCTAGACCTTCACTACAAATCCAAAAAGATGGCATGTAATTAGAGATCAAGGTGGTGAAGATGTCTACAAATGGAAAGATATGTTCAACCTACCTCTGCATGATCTCTTTGACATAAGAAGACACTTTGAAAGTTTGAGTGATCCTGGCCATCTAATGAAGAAGGGTATGGTCATCATCATGATGAGGACTGTCAACATCTAAGGTCTTCAAATGTTTTGGTAGCATCAGCCTAGGGGGAATTTGTAAGGCTTTATGTAAGGTTGATGCACCTAAAACATCCAAAGTCTCTCATGCATGCATGCACTAAAGTATCAAGTAGAAATGCTTGAGAAGTTTTACACCCAACATAGAAGTATTCTAAGTGTAAAACCTTCAGAAGCCAAGACCAACATCTTCTGAAGCCAAAAGTAAAGTCTTCTGAAGCTTCAAAGACAAAGTCTTCCAAATCCAAGAAATGAAGATTGAATTCTTTCAAAGACTTTTAAGACATGCTTTATCTGATGTACTTTATCATAAAGGTGGACCATTATTCGTTGCGACTCTATTAACTCACCAACTTTCATAAGTTGGTGAAAAGGTCCATGCTTTTGGTAATCGTACATTGAGGTCTTAAGTCTGTGCTTTCTACTTTATGTACTTTTATTCTTTTATAATATATTAGGATGTGAGCTATGGCATGTCATAGTCACTACTTATGAACATGGCTATGTTTGACCCAGATTCACAACTAAAACTCCCCCATTTGAGGCATATCTAACTTTTTACACCAAACCCTAGTTCTTTATAGTCTCTTAGCTGATTTTAGGCAAATCTTTAAATAGTCAAGGCTTATTTGAAGATCAAGCACTTTCAAGGAAGAATTAACATCATCCAACCCATTTTCACTCGATTTGGTTTAAATTTCTCTAGATTTACTTTGAGTTCTTCCATATTCTTTGAGTTCGGGTGTGGTTTTTGTAAGCCTCATTGGCTAAAATCTTATTATTACTTTAATTAGATGAAACTTAGCATATTTTAATAACTTATATATGATCCTTAGTGTTGTTTATATTGATTTCATAATGAAACTTGGTTATTCTTCAATGATTAAGTGTTTTTGTTCTAGTTTGATGAAATGTTCAATCATGTGGGTGTTGTAAGCATGTTATGTTGGAAAATCTCATGCCTTTACAACATTTATGCATATGTGCATCTTTTATATGTAATTTGTGACATTTGACTAGAAATGTTAAATGAAGGTAAATTGTTTACTAAAAATGGTAGCATTCTTATGCTTATGTTTGAGAAAATAATGGTACATATCATGAATTTTTCTTGTCATTGGTTATGAATTGTCTTATAATCATGGTATGATGTTTATGAGTTGAAGGGTAGTTGTAATTTTGTCTATTTTATGCAAGTTGAGGTGGTTATCATGTGCTTATCGTGTGAACATTCAAAAATTTATGCAGTTAGCTAACCATGAGAGGAGTTTAATTCATCTTTTATATTAACATAATTGTATTATTACTTCCTCATGGTATACCTTTCGTGGCTATTGTGTGTTTATCGTTATAGTTTTCTAAAGAGTTATATGTCAAGATATCCTTGACATGGGTTTCGGCTGATTACATATATCATGTGTACAAAGTTTCTCACCTTGAATTTGTGCTAGTTGTTATTGATATGTTAAGTGGAGTAAAGGTTCAAGTGGTATTTTTAATGGATCATGTATCTCCATGTTTAGCTCATTGCTTTGTTAGTTGAACTTGCTAATCACTTTTAGTAAAGTTCAATATTTGCAAATCCGAACTCAATTGACCAGTTACATAATGATAAAGGTTTAGTATTGGGAGAACTTGTGTCCACGGATTGACACTCGATTCTTAACTCAAACTATACTACTATATGAAAGGTTTGATTGCCTATTGTATATAGTTAGTATAAAGGTAATAATTGTTTCTTTAAATTAAAACCCAATTGTGTGAAAAATACTTACTTAAAACTATATAAATAAGCACACATCAAATGATAATCGTCATCATTTCTAATATAAACCATATTATTATTTTTACTAAATAATAATGTAGTTGCATTAAAGCATATTTACATAAACTATTGACAATCCTGCTTAATGTGTTACCTGTAGGATCATATAGGTTAAACTTGATTTTAAACTATGTTAGTACTTATGTAATAAAGATTATGTGTGTTTGAAATTTAATGATGTTTTGTCATGTGTTTCAATTATGTAAATCCAAAAGACAATGTCACCTGGGGGTGTGCATGAAATTAAAAAAACAAAATCATGACTGAAACTGTTAAGCCAAACCGAAACCATACAAACCAAAAAGAAAAAGGGAATCCAATCAAAAACTGATGGTTTTGATTTGATATTTTTAAAATAAAACAATGGTCTAGGTTCAATTTCGGTTTTGCTTGTAACTAAAACCGAAAAACCAAACCGAAACCATACAACCGATGTACTAATTTATAGATGTATTTATACACTTATAAACATGAGTAGTCTATTAGTTACTTATTAAAATTGTGCTATCTTAATAAAGATTTAATATTTAGGCTTCAGAAATAATCTTTAAAGTTTTTGTTTGAATTAGAACACTAAGTCGTTTTATTTAATTGTTGATTGTAATTTATTTAAATGTCAAGTAAATTTAAAAGAATGTATAGATTATTATACACATCAACAAAATGGTTTAAGCCCAAAGTTTTTAGCCCGAATTCATTATTTGAAGATATTTTTGTCAAAATTTGAAAGCCCAAATGGTAAAACGGAAAAACCAAAACTAAAACTGATTACGAGATGAAAAACCAAAAACCAAAAACCAAACCAAATGTTGCAAGTCCCTTGTACCTCGTGGATCTACTAAATTCAATCTCAAACGATTTACCAAGTGCATAATGCAAGATGAAACGTGTCGTGTGGAAAGTGATCAATAATATAAACGAATGCATAACAAGAATATGACACAATATGTAAATATCAACGTTCAGATTCTCATTAGCATATGATCAACTTTCAGTTACATGCAAGTTCAACTCCCTAAAAATGAAATACAATTGACCTATTTATATTAAACTAGATCTATAGCTAGTTTTGCATGACATCAGAACAAGAGAGACTAATTAGTTTCACATGACATCAGAACAAGCGAGACTAGTTAGTTTCGGTTCAAGCGAATTTGGTTAATTTAGCTTGATCTAAACCCAAAAATCAAAAATTACAAATATTAACATATCAAAACACATATACAAGACCATCAAATCAAAACTACAAAGTACAACCAAACTAAGCTATTGACTTAAACGAGTCAGTTCCAACCGAACAGCTTTAAAAACCTAAAAATAGAAATATTGGTTTTTGGTTTTTGGTTTTTGGTTTTAATTTGGGTTTGAGGTCAAGACTGAACTAAACCGACTCATGTAAACCACAAGTGTTACCATAATTAAAAGTGGTGGAATTATAATTACTGATAATCCACATAAATCCGTGAGCAATAGGCAATTTTTTCTAAAGAAATTAACTCAATAGCATCAATGTGAGAAACAAAACATTTAGGAAGCTAAAAGGGTTATTATAAGACAAACTTCAATAAAAGTTTAAAATCACAATCATCTTCACTAAAAAGTGATGAACATAATCATAGGAGAGCTTCTTGGGTTAAAACTTGTTTCGTTTTTGGAAAGATAGGACATATACCTACAAAATTCAATTATTCTTTCACAAATAAAGAAGTGAAAAACAGGAAACAGAACTTGTTTAAATCATAAGTAACCCAAGATGATTCCTAAATCACCCAAGATGTGTACTTTACACAAGCCAGGTATCATAAAGTTTGTTTCTCCAAAGACAAAAAAAAACAAAAAAAATCATAAGATACTAAACAAATTTTCAAAATACCAACATAGAATTTGGGTAGTTAAAACTTCAAAATCAACTAAAATTCTATTGTTATACAAAAGTTTCTTCCTAAAGAGACAACAAACTTTGACGTTCAAGAAATTAAAATCCTTAAATTTAATGGAAAGCCAAAAACTATCAAGGTTTGAATTTTAATCTCTAATTAGTGGAAATGGATGCGTAGGGCAATCAAAGGACTATAAACAACATCTAGCATGTTGATAGTAATTGCTCCAAGCATATGACGACTAGTTTTCTCTTATGCAAGAATTTAAATTAATTAATAAAGGAACTATGCTCGTGATGAAAAAGGTAGAAAGAGTTCAAGTCAGTTAATAGTTACAAATGGAACAAACAGTTTGAAAAAAGTCAACTATGTTTCACATCTGAAGTACAATTTTATGAGTGTCTCTTGGAGTTATGACAAAGATCTCGATGCATGCTTCATTGCCAGGGAAGGTATCATTCTAACGTGTAGAGTAGTTATTCATAAAGAGTTAAAAATATGCATACTCCAAGCATGTTCAACACTTACAGTCTAGATATAAGCAAATCATTATAATCTGAAACTGTATTATGTTTATTGTCTAAACCATCAGAAGATGAATCTTTCTTATGACATCCTAGAATGGGTCACGTAAAGTTCAAGACTATAAATTGTTTAGTGAAAGAAGATCTTGTGGTTGGTTACCTTCTAAAATTTGTTTATAGTCGAGCATTGTATTACATACTCAAAGGGTAAATAATACAAAACATCCCGCAAACCAAAGCTTATAAATTCTATTGACTCTTCTTTGTATTTACTTCACATGGATTTGTTAGGTCCTATGAGTGTGATAAGTCTTAGGAGAAAATGATGTTGTTGTCACCGATGACTTTTCTTAGTTCACCTAGGTATAATTTCTGAGGACTAAGGATTCTAGAAGTCTTGAAGGTTCTTTTGTCGAAGATTGAAAACTTGTACATTTTATGTATAAAGACAATAAGAAGTGATAATTGCATCGAACTTAAAAACAATACTCTTGACTCATTTGTGACGACAAAAGCATCTCTTAGTAGTTCGATGCACCAAGAACTCCACTATAAAATGGTTTAGCTGAACTAGGAAAATCGTATGCTTATTAAAGATGGTAGAACAATATTGGTTGGTTCTACGCTACCTGACACTTTTTGGGAAAAAGTCGTCAACACCACTTGCTTTGTGTAGATCGGCTTTTTACTACAAAAGGTCGAACCTTCACAAAAAGACACTTGAAGTTGCTTGTGAGGTAATTAAATACATGGTGGTGAAGAACTACAAGTGACAAACATCATAGAGTAATGTCCCAAGATAAAGAGTACATTAAATGGATGCTATCACATCACTTGCAGCACAAGTAGAAGCACTCACGAGCAAATCGGTCAAATGTAAGTCATTAAAGTTCATATCAACTAAGAATGGTGTGGCGGACCATGCAACGATGCTGATTGTTAGTAGGGAAACGAATATGATACCCATGAGCAGATAGATTTTGTAGGCAACCACGCTCGTCCTTAAGGCAACCTTTATAGCACAACTTATAGTTTGAGTGGAGAAACCATCCTAACTGCAGTTGGAAATCTTGTAGTATCAACTAATGATCACTCATATTCAACCAACATCCACCTTAATAGCAAAACCAACCTTAGAATCAACAAATGTATCAGCAACCACAATTTTAACAAACAAGTTCAAGCAATAACTAAGAAATTGACTAGTTAACAAGGTTGGAAGAATTGATGACTCAACTTATAACCTTGACGCAATAAACAAAAAGGAATCTGACGATCATTTCTAACAAAACAAAGTTGAGTTAAGACAACATTGAGCCCATATGCACAGCATAAAAAATCAACTAAGGAAATGGCAAAGCAAGCTGAAAAACCACACGGTAATGTCCCAAGCAACACTAAGGCGGACCCTTAGGAGTACATGAAGGCTGTCACATTGAGAAGTGGTAGGACTACCAAACCTGGCAAATCAAAATTCATCACACAGCCGGTGGCTATCGTACAAGAACTGAGTCTCCTCAAGAGGGTGACTATGGTAGAAGAACTGAGTCTCCTCAAGAGGTCCAAGACACTAGGTGAAACCCAACAAGTACCGCATAGACAAAGGAGCCAGTAAAGGTTTATAAACAAACCATCCCATACTTGGGCAAATTAAAACATAGAAGATGGAAGAACATTATGGAAATCATTTTAAATATGTAGTTGAAACAAGTTAGTCATAGTTGATGATAACAAATAAAGCTATATATCATTAAATTTTAAATTAAATCAATACATGATTAATACAAAGTTATTTAAACACCTCTCTCATTGTCAACAAAAAGCAATAAAAACAAAACAAAACAAAAAAACACGAGAACATATGACATATGGTTTTACTAACACAAGAATAAATCGAATGAATCAAAGTTTACAACACGCATACCCATCACCTTATAATCACCAAAACAAGAAATAAGACGACCCAAGAAAAAATAAAAGATAAAAAAGGCATATTTTTCCGCTGTGTACTTCAGTGCTATATCCATCATTCAACTTCCAAAAATAAAACTAATAACAAAAGGCAAGAAAACAAGATTGGCCTGCCAAAATCTCCATCTTACACTTCAGATTTGTGCACTTGAAATATGTATAGGAAGGTGCATATGACTCTTGAAGGCAGAGTAGAGAAACAGAGAATGTGTACACAATACATATAACATGATTCTGATCCAAGCCTGCTTTTCCACACGTTTGCAAAATGTTCTCAACGCCCGGTCTTTGCACGTTTCATTCCACTGCTGGTGTTGAATGGTGATACACTGCCACTTGGACCAGGACTATCTTCTCGGAAATTTGAGTTCAGCATGGCTAGTTCACGTAACTGTTGTCTTTTTATGTAATCTTGTGACTCATCCTGTGTATATCATATGTATATTAGTTGTCAAAAATAAAGATATCTAATTCAGATTGTATAATGATTCCATCAAAGGTAATGAATGGTTCACATTGTATAAAAATGTCTAAAAGATAAAGGGTATACGAATCATATCATTTGCAAACAAGTAATTGCTAATTAAATTTTGTTTTTAAAAGCTAAAAAGAATACCATGTCATCAATTTAAAAAAGAAAAAGTCAAGGTTGAATAAGAAATGTCAAGTCATTGGTTATTTTGCCACGACCATACACTGCCTAAAATGAAATGTTTGTTGTATTACGAATTTTAAAACTTTGCAAGTTTGATGGATAGCTTTGATAACCAAACGAGTTGTAATAAAAACAGAAATAAATATATAATTATAATATAAATATATATATATATATATATAGGCTGGGTTGATCTATTATAAGGAAATCATCAGTTCAATATATCTATAGTAGGGTAATCCTGTAAACACATTCCAGCTAAGGTGAGCCTGCGACTTTTAATGTTACAAGTCACAACATAGTTATCAAAGCCCCAATTGATAAAATTTGGACAGTTGATTAACCATTATATGTATTGATCTTAATTTTGTAAAACATTTTATGTCTTTGTAAAACTAAAAGCTGACTTTTTTAACTAAAAAGTCAAACTCAATCTGTTTACAAATTTACAGCCTTGTATAAACACAGCATACACATCTTGTAAACAAGACAGAAAAGTTGTTTAATTCTGATAAGTCTGTTCCAATAAAAAGTCAGCTGTCAAAGTATAAATTCAGAGGCAAATCAAGCAATTTTCTGTTTTTGATTTTAGTCAATAATTAGCTAATTACTAGGAAGGATGCAGGATCGGTGTTTGTCACTTAAACACAATGTTTTCTCTCAAACTCACCTAGAACAACACTCGGGTATGGAAAGAATCAGTAAGAGTTGATCACAATATAGAAAGTAATAAAGAACACAGAAAGATAATTTTCAAGATACTTTTATATATTGATTCTCAACTCAAAATACAAGACTCTTACAAGCAGATGTTGTTATGTCTCACCTGGTTACAATGAGTTACAAAGAGAACCTATATATAATACTACCTACAGCCGGATATACTTTGATACCAGCTGGGATTTCTTAGCTAAAGCCTATACTATAAGACTATAGTTTAAGGTATCTCAGATAAAGTATTATCTGAGATATGGTAGTC
>BJCM01208643.1:0-15732 GCA_018326385.1 Flaveria bidentis
GTCGATAAACACAATCACAAATTTTCCAAGATATGGGTGACATACACGGTTCATGAGTTCCATAAACGCCGTTGGTGCATTAGTCAGTCCAAAGGGCATGACCAGATACTCATAATGTCCATATCTAGTTCTAAAGGCAGTTTTCAGTATGTCCTCTTCTTGTATCTTTAGCTGATGGTACCCTGATCTCAAATCTATTTTGGAAAAATAACTTGCACCATGTAGTTGATCGAATAGGTCATATATTCTAGGAAGGGGGTATCGGTTCTTTATTGTCAACATGTTTAGCTCCGTGTAATCAAGGCACATACATTGGGTTCCATCCTTCTTCTTCACGAATAACACCGGGGCACCCCATGGAGAAACACTTGGCCATATAAAAACCTTGTCATGTAGCTCTTAAATTTGTAGGATTTGTTCCACCATCTCAGGAAGGGCGAGTCAGTACGGTACCTTGTCTACTTGTGCATCACCGGGGAGTAGATCTATCTGGAACTCAACCTGTTGATTCAGAGGGAGTCCCGGTAGGTCTTTAGGAAATACTTCCGAGTATTTAGAAGCCACTAGAATATCTTCAATCTTCTTCTCCTCTTTAGCCTTTATGACATAGACTATGATATTTGGGCATCCCTTCATAAGACTTTTGGTAGCTTTTAAATGAGATGTCATAGGATATAGCATATTATTTCTTTCCCCATGAACAATTGGCACTTTCCCTTTGCTCAAAGGTATCTTAAGTAGACGTTGATCACACACGATTTCGATCTTATGCCTAGCCAACTAGATCATGCCAACAACCACACCGAAACCTCCTAGCTTAATAGGTATTTGGTTTATTTTGAATGTTTTACCTTCTAGATTCATTAGGCAATCCTTGATGACTTCACTAGTTTCTATGCTATTACCGTCAACTAATTCAATGGTAAACGTATCAGGCAAGATACATACACTCAAGTCAATCGAAGGCCTAAAAGTAATAGAGACAAAACTAGTAGTTGCTCCAGTATCAAATAGACCGGTAGCAGGATGGTTGTTTATAAGGAATGTACCATTGACTACATCAACTTCTTTGCGAGCATCGGCCGGTTCCATCACGAATGCTCGTCCCTTAGGCTTGTTGGGTCTGGCTTCCTTATCTTTTCCCTGTTTGGAACACTTATTCCTCATATGTCCTGGGTCTCCACATTCGTAGCATTTTTTACCTGACGCATACGTATAATCTTTTATTAAATGACCTAGTTGTTTGCATTAGATGTAGGGCAACAGGTTGCACTCTCCTTGATGATGCAGTTTGCACTTGTAGCAGAACGGGCTTGTACCCGAGTACAGTCTCTGTACCCTACCACCATGGTCATTGTGCCTCACACCTTCAAAACTCTTCTTGCTTGACCTGTTGCTACTGCCAATTGCTCTCTTCACATCAAACAACTTCCTCTGTACCCTAGTTTGCTTTATCTATCCAGCCCTAACAAAATCATTAGTCAAACTATTGGTGTAGTCAACCGCAGCTTGTAGGGTTAAGGGCTTGGAGGATTGAACCATTCCCCTGACTCTAGAATGTAGCCCCCAGATGAAACATGCTATTCCCTTAGATTCCGGTGTCACCAGGTGTGGCACCAGTCGAGAAAGGGCTACAAAGCGGTTGATGTACTCAGTATAGTTAGGATCTTTCATCTCCAGGCTTAAAAATTCCAACTCCAGCTTCTCGAGTTGATTGATGGGGCAGTACTTATTGGTTATTAGTTCCCTGAATTCGGTCAAACTCATTCGGTTAGCAACATTTCTTCCCTGAGGCTGAGTAACCGTCTTCCACCATTCAAGAGGTGATCCCTTGTGTGATTGGGATTGAACCTCACCATAAGGTCCATCTTACACTCATTGATGCCTAAGACATCTTCCATTTCATCGATCCACCGGTACGTCTCTATCGCAACCTCGGTGCCATAGAAATCCTTGGGCTTGCATGCCAGGAAGGTTTTGTAGGAGCACCCATTCTTCAGTGCTTCAACTTCCTCGTTGTTGCCCTCGTCATTTCCGAATCCATCTTACCACCGGTGTTACTCTGATCCGGATTGATCTAGGTGATGATGGTCAGAATGGCATTAGCAATTTGTAGTGCTACGAGGTTGGCAATTCTCTCATCATTCCCTTGATTAGCATTCTCCCCACGAGGAGTTCCTGGTGGAGTAGGGGGTTGGTTTCCTGTTTGTCTAGCCTCCTCACGGCGGCCTCTAGTAGCTCCTTGTCCTCCAATCTAGGTTCCTCTCCTAGTCGTCATTCTGATAGCATCACTAGATAAATTCATTTAGAATCTCATAATTGGTTTCAAGTAGACCATGCATCATTTACCCTAATATACCGCATCCTAAATGGAGGGAGCATAATATACACACCACTAAATATCTCTAACATTGTACCATTACATTAATTTAAGACAATTCATCGAGAATGGTCACAGGCCAAAATTCCTCAAAGCATAAAATGACACGTAGCAGTTCAATAAAAATAGCTCAACAAAATTTATCATCATAGAAATAGTTTCATAGATAGATTGAGTAAATAGTATGAGCAAGCATAAGTGAATCAGAGTTATACTCTTATAAGTTGGAAGGTGCCATCACCCCATAATAATAATAATAGTATCAGATATTAATAGAAATAGTTTCCTTCAACTATCTAAAAGACAGATAATCACACATCCTCTCCATGCTCTCACATCCACTTTTTCTTTAGCCACCCTAGCCATCTAGAGCTCTTCTTCCTTTGCTCTTGCTCCAACCGCTCAACCCCATGCGAAGCCATCATTGCCTGAAATTGGGCGGACTAAGAGGTCCGAGTGGCGTGCTGGAGTGTCAGCTCGTGACAATGGAAAGTCTTCAAAATCTCGTCCAGTGCACCATTGGAGGGACCTACGTCGCTTGCCCGTTGGCTATAGTGGGAGTACTGGACACCAGCTAGCACACTAGGGCCATCAAACATGCTCTTCCTAGGAGGCATCCAGTGTTCGTCATGTGGGTGGTATGGGACTGAGTTAAATGGCAGTGGTGTATGTGTCGGTGTCCTAACAGGTGGTGGAGAAGGAGGTGGCATCCGAAAGGAGACTGGCAGTCTAGGCGTAACACTATTGTGTGGGCGGGTGATAACACGTGCACCCCTATCCCCGATAGGCGGAATAAGTGAGTGAGTTGGAGTTGAGACATGTGATGAAAGGGAGCGTGTCTAGCTCCTGGAGGGGGACGTTGAGGAAGAGTCTTTTGATGGCTCAGTGTTGTTGGATATAACGGTTATCCAGCCTGGATGTCCGCATCTCCTCATGTATTCCTTTTACTCTATTCACAGTGTCGCCTTCCTAGGCTCGCGGTTGGTGTAGTACCATTAGTTGGGTATGTCGGTGCCTTTCCTTGGGCAGCCATAGCCCTGATGTCCTATAAGAAATATCATGAGTTATTTGGTTTCTCATAGCTCACGATTGTAATTAAAAATAGTCCTTATAGTAGTAGTGATGGCAATAGTATCAGATATCCTAATAGTATCCATAACTAGAGTTATCAATAAGAAATAGTATCAAAAATTTGTACTTTCTTCAAATAATAACACGTAAGGTATTTATCTTAACAGAAAAAAAAATCTTTAGACCACTTCAAAAGAAATTTTGAAAATCATAAGTTTCAAACAGATAAAGGTCCAATCAATACCTAAAGGTCCATGCTGAAATTTACTCGTCCGGTAATTTAGGATTACATTGATCGAGTGTAATCATCAATTTACAACCCGATCATCCCAACACTTTCCCACAAGGACATCCTAAGGTATCAAATTTGTAGCCAAGGGTCTACTATGGTATTCTCGAATTCTCTAGAACCTTTGGCTCTGATACCAATCTTTCACACCCCGGGGCCAGGTAGGGTGGGACGTCACAGACTAGTAATAACATATGGTAGCGCAAACAACCATCATAAGAGCGCAAAAGGGGAGAACATCACATGGCATTAAAGTTTAAAATAATCCCGGGCTAGAAGTAAGTCTAGCCCCCAAATGAAACGTGTATATACAACATTAGTACATATTGTTTTCAAAAACCATAAAGAAATAGTTCAAAATGTTTCAAAACAACACAAGCTAATGCCATGGTCACGGTGCTAGGTCTAGGTCTTCTACAATCACTAGACTCCCTTCAATGATTACCTAATACATGCTCAAAAGAAAATTGTGTAAACTAAAATGATGGTGAATTCAAGTGTTTAAAATTTAAAACCAAAAGGATTCAATAGAATTCACATTTGATTTAAAAAGAATCATAGTTTCATTGTTATGGGGGATCACAATCAACCCTGCACTCAGTCCCGGCTAGCCTCTTTAAAAGTTATGTTGTACCGGTTAATCCCGAAAGAAGAATTGAGCCTCATAACAGAGGACCATGTGGTGGTTCACCCTAGTATCTTATAAAAACTTATCATATGCCACAAAAAACCCTACAGGATCTCATTGTGGTACCATTCCCGTTCATCACGGAAGGCACTATGTGTGGGGGATTCCCTAATTAAATCTACCCATATAAAACAAGCGGTTCACACAAAAATTAATGATTGTGACACAAGTAAAAGCAGGTTCTAAAACTAACCCCAACCTTCAAGTATCACATAATCGCTCATAAATGATTTTAGTTTAAGCATAGCATGTTTCATCCTATACACAGTAAAAGAAAAGGGAACACTTGAACTCACCTTATGGTTCAAGAAAAGGATTATTCGTGTACTAGGAAAAATCTCAAGTCTAGCACCCTACCATCAAGATTCAGTGATAAGCTACTAATTCTAAGGTTATGGAAGGTGCACTAGGTGTGACATGAGATTAGATGTCCAATTAAATTTCCATTTGCTAACCTTTATATAGAAAGTTTCCTTTTATAGCAAGTTCGGGTTTCTTAGGAAAAATACATCTTTTACTATGTTGGATCATTTACAAGTTAGTTTAAGTTCACCAAATTATTATTAGCCTTAGGGGGTCGGTTTATAGGGATTTTGGCAAAATTTACATTTTAGTTCTCCAAGTTCCAAAATTTACAATTTCTACCCCAAAGTTTGTTTTCTTGCATTTAGTGACTTTTATGGCCAAATAACAGGTTTTTGGAGTTTATTAATTCATATTAAATAAGTTAACTCCCAATTTTTCATAATTTAGGCTTGGGTTTAGAATTCTTATGTTTCTCGTTACCGTTTACGGTAAAACCGAAGTTTTTTAATAGTTGAGTATTTATTTACTATATTATAAGTCTTAAACATTTAAATATGATTTTAAGCTATTTTTGGTAAGTTAAAATCTGTTGAGAATGTAATTTAAGCCACTTTTAGTTGAAAGCGTCATTTTTTAGTTAAACTTGTTATAACACGTTTTTTACCCACAATTGACCGTTTAAAATCTTGTTTGACCAATTTTCCAGCACCTTTAAATCTTATAGCACCTAAATAACTGAAATAACATAATTTCCATAGATTTTGGTTTTCTAAATTATTTCTAAGATTTTTTCCTTAAAACATCACCCAGTTAATACCCATTTCCAGTTAAAGATTCCCTTAAATTGTCTTTTGACCATTTAATTAACAAACCCAATCCAAAACATTTTGTAACCAATAATGAGACTGGAATTGTTCTCAATATGGTTACACTCTAATTTCTCTTACTTTAATGGTGTTTTTATAACCTTTCGGGTCCCCGAATATGTTCAAAATGCTTACGATCCCTACTTTTATATGTTTTCAGCCATTGACATCTCATCATATAGCCAATATCATCCTTACTGAAATAATGAACCTAACTCATGGTTTCAACATATAGCCCAAGAACAAGTTAAAACATAGTTATTTTTCCATTTACACCTGTTACACTTGTGTAAAACATTATAAATCATACTTAAACATTACCAAAACCTTATGTAACTTTAAAAATAGGTTAATAGGAGGTTAGAAAACTATATTTGAGTAGGTTACAATCTGTGCTTCGAAAGGTTACAAGATGTGCAAGATAGATGGTGCAACAACACCCAAAAGAGGGTTTTCATTGTGTAAATCGGGTCACACCCATAGAATGACATATATATTAAGTGAGATACCTTCATGAATGTTAAAAGCATCTCAAGAACAAGGTTATAGCATCATGTTTCTGTTAGATCAAATAATGGTAAGATTTTTTAGAGAATAAGAAGAAAAGCCTTAATCGGGTATAAGGTGGCTTACACTTTGGGTGTTCCACGAGTTTTGGAGGATTTTGAGAGTTTAAAAGTTGTTGAATCTCGAACTAAGGCTAGAGATGTTGAACACAATGGAACCGTGAACCCAATGAGATGGTATTGGATAAAAGAAGTGGTGGTGTGGAAGGAGGATTGGTGGAGAGAGAGGTGAGAGGGGCAGTTGAAATTGGCTTGTAGTGGGGGGTTTTTGATTAAATTTTTAAATGGTAATTAATATTATGTAGTATTATTTTGTTGTGTAGTGTAGTATTTTAGTGGGTATAATTTAGTTAGTGGTTAAGTATTGTGCATGGACATGCATGCATTAATCTGAAAATTATTGTTCTTACACATTTTAATTGTTTCAATTATGAATTAATTTTTGCAAAGTTGACTAATTGACTTTCCCAAAACACTAAGTTTCCCTAAGCTAAAGCTTGAACTAGCTAAATCATCCTAAAAAGACACATGAAATAACAAAAATGGTAATAATAACAACAACAACAATAATAATAATAATAATAATAATATTAATAATAATAATAATAATAATAATAATAGTAATATTAGAAATGATATTATCATTAATATTAACTGAATTGGTATTGATGCAGAAGCTGAGTACATAGCAACATCAGCTTGTTACTCTCAAGTTCTTTGGATTCAAAACAATATGCTTGATTATGGTTTTAACGTCATGCATACCAATTCACGTTGACAACATAGTTGCAATGTTTATCATCAACAATCCAGTTTAGCACTAAAAAACAAAACATATTAAAATTAGATTCACTTTTAAAGAGACTGTGCTAAAAAGAGGTTAATGAAAATGATTCAGGTTCACACTAAAAATCAATTGGCTGATTTATTCACAAAAGCATTTTAACCTAGTCGGTTTTAATTCCTAGATCACTCAATTGGCATAAAAATAAAAATTTCCAAAACATTGAAATATTAAAAAAATTCAAAAAGAAGTCATTTCGCTGAAGTATGTGTTTTATACTTATGGGAAATGATATAATTTCAATCTTTATAACATTCACCATGCTTATTTAAAAATCTAAAAGACTGACTTGACTTATCTGATATATGGGTTATGTAAGGCCCCGTTCCCGGGAGGCTTATAGCTGGCCAATCATCGCTCATAAAACATATAATTACATTAACTTGAAATAAACGTTGCGGTGGAAACATTAAAAACAACATTTTCATTAAAAACTGCTTTTGAAAAATAATACAACATTCGTTAAACAATTTCATTTGTTCATATTACAATGCAAAAACATTAAACAAAACAATGTCATCCAAAATGCCAAGTAGTTGCCTTGCGCCATTCTCAGCAATGTTCACCTGCCAACTGGAAAATGCATAAAAAGTCAGCGTTGCTGAGTGAGTTCTACTTTTACAAAACAATATATTACCTTTAATTAGTTAAAACATTTTCATTACCATCGCATGTGGTCACACATCATACATACATCAAGGTAATAATTATTATCTTCATCATCGTTCGTTTAGTACATTTCGCACCTTCGCACATATCGCACAAATCGCACGTATGGAGTGGTCACTAGGACAGACTCCCTCTGTTTGTGCGAACTCTTTGGGGTTCGCTAAGAGTGTACGTTGTATAACACACATTAATTAGGAAATCGCACGTTATTGGAGCAGTCACCAAGATGAACTCTTACTGTGTGTATGAACCCTTATGAGTTAGCCAAAATCGCACGATGTAGACACACACAAGGTAACAACTCTCAAAGAGTTGTGAACCTCCCTTTAGTTGCTTTGAAGGCTTTTCATTCATTCATTTATTATGTTCCACTTTCATTATCTTAAATATTTTACTTTCATTAAGATATTACTTTACGTTGATTAACAATATCAAACCACGTAAAGTCACATCACCATACGTAATAAGGAACATAACAGATCATAACTAGCAATCATACATAAGCAAAACATCATCAATCGCACATCATCAATCACACATCATCATTCATGCCCATCACATCATCTATGACCACATCATGAATCACACATCATCATTTATGCCCATCACATTATCTATGACTTCAAAAATTCAACTTACATAGTCCCCGAGAACCTCCCAAGTCAAGGCCTACATAACACTTTTTCCCAAAAAGTCAAAAAATATTCTAAGTCTTCATCCGCATTTCCGATTGTTCATCCGCATATCATTTGTTCATCTGCATTTCCTTTTGTTCATCCGCATTTCTTTTGTTCATCCGCATTTCTTTTACTCATCCGCATTTCTTTTATTCATCCGCATTTACTTCACTCATCCGCATTTCCTTTACTCATCTGCATTTCCTTTACTCATCCGTATTAACATGTTCATCCGCATTAACATGTTCATCCGCATTAACATGTTGTTCATCCACATTAACATGTTGTTCATCCACATTAACATGTTGTTCATCCATATTAACATGTTTTTCATCCGCATTAACATTTTGTTCATCCGCATTAACATGTTGTTCATCCCTATGAACATGTTCTTCATCCGCATTAACATGTTCATCCGCATTAACTTGTTCATCCACATTAACTTGTTCATCCGCACTAACATGTTCATCTGCATTAACTTGTTCATTTGCATTAACATGTTGTTCATCCGCATTAACATGTTCATCCGCATTAACATGTTCATCCGCATTAACTTGTTCATCCGCATTAACTTGTTCATCCGCATTAACATTTTCATCCGCATTAACATGTTCATCCACATTAACATGTTCATCTGCATTAACTTGTTCATCCGCATTAGGAACACTTAGGCAAATTCTAAAACATAGGCGCATGAGCCCTATTTGGGTGCTTGAGCAGCCCTATTCGCACCGAAACATCATATTTCAGTCCCCAGATCTCACCTATCATGTTTTAAGCTTAAATCATACATTCTAAGCCTTAGAAACACAACCATAACATCATCAAACATATACATAGCCCAAAATCAAACCCCACCCGTGACATACACACATACAAACATATGGGTATGAAACCCAACTTTTATAAAATGTTCATACATGCATTTCCAGCCCCAAAATAGTTAAAAACATGTAAAAGATGGGTTCTAGAACTAACCTTTGCAGCTCTTTTGGTAAGACTTCTTCAAACCCGTTTGCAATTTGTTCTCAAACACCTAAAACCCACCAAACACACACAATCAAACACACACAACATACATAAGCACACAACTAAGGATGAAACCAGTTAAGAACATCTTAAACACATGAATTCTTACCTTGAATTCAATCTTTTGCTCTTGTTCTTCTTCAAAATCTGAATTCTGCACTTTCTCTCTCTCAAACATCCGAATGTTGAGTGTGTGTGCAGGCTCAAGGGCGGCCATACCACCTTTATCACCAACTTTTAAACTTTTTGTCCTTTTGGACACTTTTTACCTCTCAACTTGGGTAAAATATCTTTTTTTTCTTTTTCTTCACTTTATTCTTCTTTCTTTGTCTTTTATAAATAAACAGGTGTTACAAGTCCACCCCTTTAATTAGGTTTCGTCCCCGGAACCTATTATTCCTCAAACAATCATGGGTAATGTTGTGTCATCTCTTCTTCAGTCTCCCACGTAGACTCAGATCCCTTTCTGTGCTTTCACTGTACACGCTCCAGAGTAACCACTTTATTCCTTAACTTCTTTTCTTTACGAACAATGATCACCACTAGCTGCTCCACATAATTGAGTTGTTCATATACCTCGATATCTTCCGGCTGTACAACCATGTCTTCGTCGGCCAAACATTTCCTCTGATGAGATACGTGGAATGTCAGATGAATTCCACTTAACTCATCTGGTCTAATCTATAGGCCACCTCTCCTAGTCTAGCAATGATTCGGAAAGGACCTATGTATCGCAAGCTCAACTTGCCCTACTTTCGGAACCGAATAACACCCTTCCAATGTGAGACTTTCAACATAACCCTGTCACCCACCTGGAACTCAAACGGTCTACGTCGTTTATCAACATACGACTTCTGTCTATCTTTGACAGCCTTCATCAAGGCTTTGATCCTATCAAGTTTCTTAGTCATAGCCTTGACCACTTCGACGCTCCCTAACTCTTTATGACCAATATGACTCCAATACACGGGTGTCTTACATCTCCTACAATATAGCTTCTCATAAAGGGGCATACCAATATTGGCATGATAGCTGTTGTTATATGAGAACTCAGCTAACGGTAAGTGGTCATCCCAACTTCCTCCAAAATCGATGACACACACACGAAGCATATCCTCGAGTGTCTGAATGGTCCTTTTTGACTGACCATCTGTCTGGGGATGATAAGTCGTGCTAATGTGTAACCTCGTCCCATAGCATCATGCAATTTCTTGCAAAATTTAGATGTAAACCGAGTGCATGATCAGATACAATAGACACCGGTACACCATGATGAGTTACAATTTCTTTGATGAACAGATCTGCCAACCTCTCGGATGAATATGTCTTGCGGATCGGTAGGAAGTGAGCACTCTTCGTCAAACAATCAACTATCACCCATATGGCATCATACCCTCGCACGCTACACGGTAGCTTCGTAATAAAGTCCATGGTGATATGTTCCCAATTCCACTCCGGTATATCCAAAGGTTGGATCTAACCGTACGGCTTCTGATGATCGGCCTTCACTTGTAAACAAGTAAGGCAGTTACTCACATACTCAACCACATCACGCTTCATACCTGGCCACCAATAATATTTCTTCATGTCTTGGTACATCTTCGTAGCACCGGGATGAAAAGAGTACTGAGTCTTGTGAGCTTCATCCCTAATCTTCACGAGTAGATCCCGAAAACGAGGAATCCACATCTGCCCGAATAGGGTCTTAACACCAAGTGTGTTTTCACCCAATTCCGCGACCAGACCTTTCATTCTTTCGGAGTTAAGATTATTTTCTTTCAATGCCTCATCCTGAAACTCCTTAACCTGCTTCATCACATCCGAGGTCATGATCAACTGGTAAACTTTCACCCGAATCAGCTCGGGTCTCTCCTTTCGTCTAAGGGCATCTAACACCACGTTGGGTTTGCCCGGATGGTAATGGATCTCGCATCATAGTCTTTTATAAGCTCCAACCATCTCATTTGCCTCATGTTCAGGTCCTTCTGCTCGAAGAAGTACTTCATGCCCTTGTGGTCGGTGAATATGGTGCACTTTGTACCGTATAGGTAGTGCCTCCATATCCTTAACGCAAAGACCACAACTGCTAACTCCAACTCATGAGTAAGGTAATTAACCTCATGAACCTTTAACTGTCGGGATGCATAGGCTGTAACTTTTCCCCTCTATATTAACACACACCCCAACCCCAAGTAGGAAGCATGATAGGATCAAATGTACCAATCTGTGATGATGTATGAACAAAATTGAAAGAAATACAAACAAAGTAATCAAATCAAGCAAGATATCAACAAAATTCATAGTTTCATTAATATCAAGCAAAGACAATTACATAGAAAGTAAGCAGTTAAAAATCTATTGTTCGTCACTATCTAACTGCTACAAGTCTAAGCTATTTATAATGAAATACAAGGAACTAACAAATTACACAACTAGTCCCTATACTATTACAAATAGTAAAAAGACACATAAAGACAACATGTTAATCTTTCTAGAGAACTAACAATACTCCCCCTAAGATTTACATTGTCTTCGGTCTTCAAAATCTTCAATCTTGACTTCTTTTTATTTTTCCTTTAGCTTTATCTTTCAGCTTTCATCTTCAGCTTTCAAAGAAATCTTCAGGTTCTTCCTTGATCTTGAACATTGGCTTCTTTTTATACCTCTCCTGTTCTTTCAGCATCAGCTCTCATACCATTTGATAGGATCAAATGTACCAATTTGTGATGATGTATGAACACAATTTAAAGAAATACAAACAAAGTAATCAAATCAAGCAAGATATCAACAAAATTCATAGTTTCATTAATATCAAGCAAAGACAATTACAAAGTAAGTAAGCAGTTAAAAATCTGTTGTTCATCACTTATGATGATCTTTTGATTTAGAGAGTTCATATATGATTAATAAGACCAATTGACTCCACTAAATACTCAAACCATCCTGGTAGGAAGGCTTTAGTAAATAAATCCACTAACTGTTTTTCTGTTGCAATTTAAATCAATATGATTAACCCTTTTTCAGAATTATCTCTGAGAAAATGATATCGAATTTCGATATGTTTTGTTTCTGAATGTTGAACAGGATTAGCTGTAATGAACATAGCAGTAATGTTATCAATGTAAATAGGTGTTTTAAGAAAATTAAACCCATAATCCAGTAGTTGATTTTGCAACCCGAGGATTTGAGAACATCCTGCTAATGTAGCAATGTACTCAGCTTCTGCAGTTGAAATAGAGACATTCGTTTGTTTCTTACATTGCCACGAGACTAATCAGGGCCAAGAAATTGACACCCACCCGAAGTAGATTTTCTATCTTGAAAACATCCACCATAATCACTATCTATATATCCATGTAGTTCAAAGTTACCCTCGTAAGGATACCAAAGCCCTAAATCTAGTTTACCTTTGAGATACCTGAATATCCTTTTGACAACAATTAAATGAGATTCTTTCGGTTTTGATTGATACCTGGCACAAACACAAAAAACATACATAATGTCTGGGCACAAACCAAAGCCCTAAATCTAGTTGGATCAATTTTCCCTCTTATGTATCCATGTTGGATTAAGTGTTGTGATAATGTCTCATACCAAATTCGAGGGGCTTGATGAAGTCCATATAAAGCTTTACTCAGCTTATATACTCGATGTGGAAATTATGCATCCTCAAAGCCCGGAGGTTGCTTCACAAACACATCGTCAATTATAGGACCATATAGAAATGCACCCTTTACATCCATTTGATACACCTTAAATTTCATGAATAAAGCATATGCCAGGAAAACTCGAATGGATTCAAGTCTTGCAACTGGTGCAAACACTTCATCATAATCTATCCCTTCTTCCTGTGTGTATCCTTGTGCAACAAGTCTCGCTTTGTTCATTATTACTACACCATGATCATCAGTCTTATTTCTAAGCAACCAATTCTTGCCTATAGCATTTTCTTCCTCAGGTAAATCCACTAAATTCCATACTTCTTGTTTTCAAAATTGAAGTAATTCTTCTTGCATGGCTTCTGTCCAACCATTCTCCTTTAATGCTTCGGTAACATTTTTAGGAACAATTTGAGAAAGAAAACAAGAGTATAATCACAAGTTTGCTTGTTTTGATTTACTCCTTGTTGTTCTCTCATTCAATGGACCAATAATCTGAGAAATTGGATGATTCTTGTGAATACGAGATGTTGGAATCTCATCACATTGAACATTAACATCCAGATTTGTTTGGTTTAAGTTGGAAAGCAGATGAAACAAATTAGAAGAATATGGATTGAAGTTTGGAACTTAAGTTGGTGAGTTAATAAAGTAATCAAAGTTACCAGTATCAACTACATCGCCAGAGATGGATGATGTTCCAGACTCAGGTTGCACAAACTCATTACCATCATTAGGAATTGGTTATGATCCTTCCTGATCAAATGAGATTGAATGATCTGAAGTTGTATTAACATGATTATTGTCATTGAATCGTATTGTTGAGTCCTTGACAAATGATAAAAATGGGTAGTCTGAGCTAGAATCATCTGGATCTTCAGAATCTAAGTCCTCACTCAACGATCCAAGATCTCCTCTAGAGTTCTTCTTACCTGTAGAATCAAGACAATTTGATTGATTAAACAAGTAAGATTGAAGAGAGTTTGATAATTAATCTAAATCAAATAACCAGGCAGGACCATTTGAAACTGATGGAAAAGAATTTTCCAGAAATTTAACATTGAATATTTCAAAAATTATATTCGTCCTAGAGTTGTAAACTCAATAGGTTTTTGAAATAGATGAGTATCCAACGAAAAATCCATGATCAAATTTTGCTTCAAATTTTCCTAACTGATAATTTGAATTAAGAATCATATCAGGACAACCAAATGATTTTAAAAAGTATATGTTCGGTTTCCTGCCAAACATTAACTCATAAGGAGTTTTCATTTTATCTTTCACAATTAAGATTCTGTTCTGAACAAAACAAGTCGTAGATATAGCTTCGTACCAAAAAGTGATAGGAATTTTTGCATCAGCTAACATAGAGCGAGCAGCTTCAATCAGTGTTCTATTCTTCCTTTCAGCAACTCCATTTTGTTGAGGAGTCCTGGGAGCACTGACCTGACGAGCTATCCCTTTTTGTGCACAAAACACTTTAGTGTTAGCATTTTTGAATTCCGTTCCATTATCACTTCTTATTATTTTCACTTTATTTTCTAATTGATTTTCAACTTTAATGATAAATTCTTTCAGTAAATCAGTCGTTTAAGATTTAGCATACAAAAAAGAAAACCCATGAAAATCTTGTATAGTCATCAATGATAACTAAACAATATGATTTTCGTCCAATACTCTTGACATTTGTTGGTCCAAAAAGATCCATATGTAACATTTGAAGAGGTCTGGAAGTTGAGTTTATGAGCTTGGTCTTATAAGACGCTTTGTGTTGCTTTCCCTTCAAACATGCTGAGAAGTGATCAGTCGTTGCAAACTTCTTAGATGGAAGTCCAATGACATGATTTCCTAATAAAAGCTTGTTCATATTCTTGAAATTTGAATGTCCGAGACGTCTATGTCAAAGCTGGCTTTCATCATTTGATGCTTTAGCAATTAGGCATGTTGTTTCAGTTGAAGGATCAACTTGAGACATATCCAGCTTGCATACATATCTATCCCTTTCAGCTGTAACAATCACCCAATCTTTTCTTATCTGAAAACCTGGTTTCAAAAAATAACAAAATGAATCATCAAATAGAACAGAGTATGATTTATCACATATTTGGGATACACTTAAAAGATTAAAGTTCAACTGTGAACAAAAGTTGACTTTGTCAAAGCTTATTATCCCATTTGATACTGTTCCTTCTCTTGTTATTTTTCCTCCTGTATCACCACCAAAGGCAACGTGTGTTCCATCCTTTAATTAAAAATCTTGTAACAAGGCAGGATTGCCTGTCATATGCCGGCTACACCCACTATCCCTGTTGGACTAATAGATCCAATGAGACAGATCAGAAAAACCTTTAAGTCCCACAAACATCATAACAACTGAAGAAGTTTACATCAGCTGAATACAAAGTCTGAAAACAAAGTCTGAAGACAAAGTCTAAAGACAAAAGCTGAAGACAAAGTCTGAAGACAAAGTCTGAAGACAAAATCTGAAGACAAAGTATGAAGACAAAGTCTGAAGACAAAGTCTGAAGACAAAGTCTGAAGACAAAGTCTTAAGACAAAAGCTGAAGACAAAGTCTGAAGACAAAGTTTGAAGATAAAGTCCGAAGATCAAGTTTTCAGAAGTTGTCACAACAGCTGAAGAAGTTCTCTTCAGTAGTTGTGATAGTTTACTTTCAGTAGTTGTCTTTA
>BJCM01208648.1:0-10139 GCA_018326385.1 Flaveria bidentis
CTACTTGGCTCTTTTGGATGGAATTCTTTTGTTTAATGTTTTTGCATTGTAATGCGAACAAATGAAATTATGTAACGAATGTTGTATTATTTTGCAAAAGCATTTTTAATGAAAATGTTGTTTTTAATGTTTCCGCTGCAACGTTTATTTCAAGTTAATGTAATTATATGTTTTATGAGCGATGATTGGCCAACTATAAGCGTCCTGGGAACGGGGCCTTACAAGTTGGTATCAGAGCCAAAGTTTATGTGAAATGGGTAAATTTTCAAAATAAACCTTAACTTAAACTAAAAATGGGACAGAAGGGGAAGGGATGCCAGCCCGAGTAGCTATGTGCCAACAAGTTTTTTCTTAATGTTAACCGGTATTACATGCGCATGTTAAGATTTAGATACTGATATAGTCAGGGTAGGAAATACTTGGGGTATGAAGAGTAAATTAAGTGGCTAATCACAACTGGCCAATGTAATTAAGGACTTACTATACTTGACATAAACTGAGATGTTCTCTTGAATGACCATGTTAGTGTTTGAATCTTTTAGTGTGTGTTAAGGATGGCCTATGGTAGATCTCCGAAGGTTTCGTCAGGTGAAGGTTGTGGTGGACGTGGTGCTAGACTGCGTGTCACGAGAAGCATGGCTAGGGCTGCTGAAATGGCACTCGAAGAGCCTAAGATTCATCACCTGGAAGGCGGTGATGATAGTGCTAGTTTGAGGACCACACTGAAAGTGGTTGTTGTTAAGGAAGTTCAACAGGTTATGGAGTTGTTTCCGCCGTCTATGGTGACTGAGGTAATTAGGGCGGTGAAGGAGACGACCGTGATTGAAGTGGACAAGAAGAGTAACGGCGACAAGAATTGGAATGGAAAGAGGGTTCAACGTAGGGGTTACACTCCAAACAACAAGGTTGCCAGGACAGATAACCGGCGTGTAGCTTCATCCAGTGCGGAGACGAGGAAGTGTAGTAAGTATGCTAAAGGTCACACTGGAAAATGTAGGTGGGGATCAAACCTCTGCTTCAAATATGGGAGGACCGGTCATCTGGCAAAGAATTGTGGGGTGAAGAGGTGTTATAACTATGGCGAAAAGGGTCATATAAGCAGAGACTGTAAGAAGCCCAACGGACGAGAGTTTTTGGGCAAAGAGGATGACTGGAACTGGAGGGCAGGAGGCGAGTGCAAAGCCTTCACGATGATGCTGGAGGAGGCTAGGACGGACCCCGATGTCATGTCATGTACGTATCTAGTAACCAAACTCTTGCTTCTGTGTTGTTTGATTCCTGTGCTAGTAGAAGTTTTATTTCTACTGCCTTTTGTGCTAAGTTACCCATTAGGAGTAGAAGTATTGATGAGCCCTTTGATGTAGAAACTGCCATAGGTAAGGCTACCAGGATTTCTGAGCAGATAAAAGGCTATGATATAGAATTAGAAAGTCATAAGTTTCCTGTTAGACCGTTCGTGATGACCTTAGGCGGGTTCGATGCAGTCCTAGGAATGGTTTGGTTGACGGACTACGAGGCGAACATTGTGTGTCACAAGAAGATGATTCGTTTGACAGTGCCTGACGGGAGTTTGGTGACGGTTTATGGTGATCGGGTCACTACGATCCCAAAGGCGGTGGCGGGAAAGTGCATAAGGCGTGGATGTTGCGCCTACTTTGCCTAAGTGAAGGATATGGATACGCCAACACCACAACTGATTGATGTATCGGTGGTGTGTGACTTTCCATATGTATTTCCCGAAGACTTAGCAGGAGTGCCACCAAACTGCGAGATTGAGTTTCAGATTGATCTGATATCGGGTGCCCATTCTGTTGCTAAGGCACCGTATCGGTTGGCTCCGATTGAGATGAAAGAGTTGATGGTGCAATTGCAAGATCTGCTTGATAAGGGGTTTATTAGACCGACTATCTCTCCTTGGGGTGCTCCGGTCCTGTTTGTGAAGAAGAAAGACAATAGCATGAGGATGTGTATTGACTACCGTGAGCTGAATAAGTTGATGATAAAGAACCAATACCCGTTACCAAGAATTGATGATTTGTTTGATTAGCTTCAAGGTGCCAGTTGGTTCTCAAGGATAGATCTTCGATCGGGCTACCAACAATTAAAGGTGAAAGAACGGGATATCCCTAAAACAGCTTTTCACACGCGTTATGGTCACTAAGAGTTTCTTGTTATGTCATTTAGCTTGACCAACGTGCCAGTTGCTTTGATGGATCTGATGAATTGAATGTGTCGGCCGATGTTGGATAAATCAGTGACGGTGTTAATCGATTATATCTTGATTTATTCCAAGAGTGAGGAGGAGCATGCCGGTCACATATGGGAGGTGTTGAAGACATTGAGAAGGGAGAAACTATATGCTAAATTCTCCAAGTGCATGTTCTGGTTGCGCGAAGTTCAGTTTTTGGATCATGTAGTGAATTCCGAGGGGATTACGGTGGATCCAACAAAGGTGGATGTGGTAATGCAGTGGAAGTCTCCAAAGACACCATTTGAGATTCATAGTTTCTTGGGTTTGGCGGGCTATTACATAAGATTCATTCAAGGCTTCTCTAAGATCGCTTCTCCACTAACCAAGTTGACCTGTAAGGATGTAAAGTTTGTATGGGGTCAAGCTCAAGAGAAAGCATTTGAGGAGTTAAAGGCAAGATTGACTCAAGCTCCTGTTTTGTCATCACCCGATGGAAGTGAAGATCTAGTGGTTTATTCTCATGCTTCCTACTCGGGGTTGGGGTATGTGTTAATATAGAGAGGAAAGGTTATAGCCTATGCATCCCAAAAGTTGAAGGTTCATGAGGTCAATTATCTTACTCATGACTTGGAGCTAGCAGTCATGGTCTTTGCGTTAAAGATTTGGTGGCACTACCTTTACAGGACGAAGTGCACCATATTCACCGACCACAAGAGCCTGAAGTACTTCTTTGAGCAGAAATATTTGAACATGAGGCAGAGGATTTGGTTGGAGCTTATAAAAGACTATGATTGCGAGATCCATTACCATCCATGCAAAGCCAATGTGGTGGCGGATGCGCTTAGCCGAAAGGAGTGACCTGAGTCGATTCAGGTGAAAGCTTACCATTTGATCATGACCTCAAATGTGATAAAGCAAGTTAAGGAGTTTTAGGATGAGGCATTGAAAGAAGATCATCTTAACTCTGAAAGAATGAGAGGTCTGGTCGCGGAATTAGGTGAAACGCACTTGGTGTTAAGACCAGATTCGGACGGATGTGGATTCCTTGCTATGGAATCTACGTGTGAAGATTATGGATGAAGCTCATATGACTCGGTACTCTATTCATCCCGGTGCTACAAAGATGTACCAAGACATGAAGAAAGATTATTGGTGGCCGTGTATGAAGCGTGATGTTTTAGAGTATGTGAGTAATGCCTTACTTGTTTACAAGTGAAGGCCGAGCACCAAAAGACGAATGGGAAGATCCAAGCTTTGGATATACCGGAGTGGAAGTGGGAACATATCACCATGGATTTTATTATGAAGCTACCGCGTACTGCGCGAGGGTATGATGCTTTATGGGTGATAGTTGATCGTTTGATGAAGAGTGCCCACTTTCTACCGATCCGCGAGACATATTCATCCGAGAGGTTGGCTGATCTTTTCATTAAGGAGATTGTAACTCATCAAGGTGTGCCGTTGTGTATTGTGTCTGATCGTGACAGCCGGTTTAAATCTAAATTTTGGAAGAAATTCCACGATACTATGGGGAGGAGGTTACATATTAGCATGACTTATCATCCTCAAACGGATGGTCAGTCGGAGAGGACGATTGAGACGCTGAAAGATATGCTTCAGGCATGCGTCATTGATTTTGGAGGAAGTTAGGATGACCACTTACCATTAGCTGAGTTCTCATATAACAACAATTATCATGCAAGCATTGGTAGGCCCCCTTATGAGACGCTATACGGTAGGAGATGCCGAACATGCGTGTGGTGGGGTGATATTGGTCAGAAAGAGTTAGGGAGCATCGAGGTGATCGAGGTTACAACTGAGAAGCTTGAAAGGATCAAAGCCTTTATGAAGGCAGCAAAAGATAGGAAAAATTCGTATGCTGACAAACGATGTAGACCGATTGAGTTCCAGGTGGTTGATAGAGTTATGTTGAAGGTCTCACCTTGGAAGGGTATCATTCGGTTCAAAAAGCGGGCCAGTTGAGCTCGAGATACATAGAGCCTTTCTGAATCATTGCTAAAGTAGGAGAGGTGGCCTATAAATTGGAGTTACCAGATGAGTTAAGTGGAATTCATCCGACATTCCACGTATCTCATCTGCGGAAATGTTTGGCAGACGAAGAAATGGTTGTACCACTAGAAGATATCGAGGAAGACGAATGACTCAATTATGTGGAGAAACCAGTGGCAATCAATGATCGTAAGGAGAAGAGGTTAAGGAATAAAATGGTTCCTCTGGTGCGTCTACAGTGGAAGCACAGAAAGGGACCTGAGCCTATGTTTGAGACTAAAGAAGAAATAAGACAACATTACCCATGATTGTTTGAGGAATAACAGGTTCGGGGACGAAACCTAAATAAGGGGGGTGGACTTGTAACACCCGGTTATTTATAAAAGACAAATAAAGAAGAATAAAGTGAAGAAAAAGAAAGAAAAGATATTTTACCCAAGTTGAGGGGTAAAAAGTTTCAAAAGGACAAAATGTTTGAAAAAGTGGGTGTAAAAGTTGATGGTCGCCCATGTTGTCTGCCTACACCTTTTCATTCAGGATTTTTGAGAGAGAAAGTGCAGAGCTCTCGGTTTGAAGAAGAACAAGAGCAAAAGTTCGAATTCAAGGTAAGAATTCGTGTGTTTATGATGTTCTCAACTGGCCTTAGCCTCGGTTGTGTGCTTATGAATGTTTGTGTGTGTTCGGGTGTGTGTTTTTGGTGGGTTTTAGGTGTTGAACCTGTAGCAATGGATTTGAAGGAAGTATTACCCGAAGAGGCTGCTAAGGTGAGTTCTAGAACCCTTCTTTTATATGTTTTAACTGATTTTGGGGCTGCAAATGCACGTATGAATGTTTTTATTTAAATGTGTTTTATACCCGTATGTATGTATGTGTTTGATGTTATTATGGTTGTGTTTCTATGGCTTAGAATGTAAGATTTAAGCTTAAAACATGATTGATGGTGTTTGGGGACTGAATTATGATTTTAAGTGTGGCATAGGCTTCTCATGCGCCCAAACAGTAGCTCATACGCCCAACCCTAAATAACTGCTTAAGTGTTCCTAATGTGGATGAGTAAGAGTCAATACCGATGAGTAAGAGTCAATGCAGATGAGTAAGAGTCAATGCTGATGAGTAAGAGTCAATGCGGATGAATGAAAGTCAATATGGTTGAGTAAGAGTCAATGCGGATGAGTAAAGGAAATGCGGATGAGAAAAGGAAATACGGATGAGTAAAGGAAATACGGATGAGTAAAGGAAATATGGATGAGTAAAGGAAATGCGGATGAGTAAAGGAAATGCGGATGAGTAAAGGAAATGCGGATGAGTAAAGGAAATGCGAATGAGTAAAGGAAATGCGGATGGGTAAAGGAAATGTGGACGGGTAAAGGAAATGCGGTTGAGTAAAGGAAATGCGGAAGAACAAAAGGAAATGTGGATGAACAAAAAGAAATGCGGATGAACAAGAGGAAATGCGGATGGAAACTTAGTTTATTTTCTGAATTTCAGGGAAAAGTACACATGTAGGCTTTAACTTGGGATGTTCCCGAGGGAATAGTAAGTTGACTTTTTGAAGTCAATGATGATGTGAAGGGCATAATATGATGACGCATGATATGATTTGATGATGTATGATTGATGCTTATGCATGATGGTATGTATAATGTATATTATGTATGTATGATGATGTCCTATATGGTGATGTTGTATGTTTAGGAAAGTAAAGAAAGTCATGCAAGCACTATATAGAGAAACACACTCAATGAAGAGTGTTAGTTCAACGGTGTGTGGGTTAGCTACTCCAGAAGGATGCACACCGGGGTCCGTCTTTATGACCGACCATTTGTATATAACCTTTGTCGCTTACCCTAGGTGTTGTGATCAGGTCACTGAGCTCCATGACGGGGGGTCTATGATTGACCTCGGCCTAGTACCCGCTTTATGCATTACGGTCGGTATAGCACATGACAATGGTACGCCTGAATTTACTCTAGGTACTGTGGTTAGGCTGCTTAGTGCCGTGACGGGGGTCTATGATAGACCTCGGCCCAGTATCCGCTTTATGCATGACGGTGGGGTAAAGTTCATGGTTTTGGATGGAATGTAAAGAAGTAAAGATGAACGTATGAATGAAAGTAAGAAAGCATGAATGAATGAAGATAGTAATGATATTGTCTATGTGTATGTATGATGTGTGACCACATACAAAAGTAAAGAACGGTTTTAATGAAAGTAAAGTATTTTTTACTTAAAACTAGAACTCACTCAGCAACGCTGACTTTTTATGCATTTTCTAGTTGGCAGATAAAGTTACTGAGGATTGCATGGGCCAAGTACTTAGCTCTTTTGGATGACGTTCTTTTGTTTAATGTTTTTGCATTTTAATGCGAACAAATTAAATTGTGTAACGAATGTTGTATTATTTTGCCAAAGGATTTTTAATGAAAATGTTGTTTTTAATGTTTCAACTACAACATTTATTTCATGTTAATGTAATTATATGTTTTATAAGTGATGATTTTCCAGCTGTAAGCGTCCCGGGAACGGTGCCTTACATTAAAACTTATTACAATTAGGATATTTATAGCGAATCAGCACCGAGAAGTCAAGAGTAGAAAGATCTTCAAATTGAAGCTTTCTAAATCTCATGAGAAAGATTATTAATCTCATAATCTCCCCTTATTTATATTCTTCCCCTTTTCGAGTACAGCCTTTGTAAAGATATTAGAACATCTTTCCTTAATATCTAATCTTGAGTACTTTAGAAGATTTAGGAGGACGAGTCCTTGCTCGGTATCTTCTACAAATTTGAAGAACATGTTCTCCGATCATGTACACTGCTCAACTGATGATCGGCCATCATTTACAGTAAAAATCTAAAACTCATTCACAAACACAATCTCGACATTTCTAATTGGATCATTTTATTTTAACAAAATAAACCCGTGTTTTTCTGTGTATGAAAACAAGCGAACCCTTGTTCGTTTGTGCATAATTTCTGTGAAATGCATGAAAAATGATAAAATTGTAACAACATAATATGGAAGACCTAAATGATTATTGAAATGAAAATTTATTATAATTTTTTTAATTTTTAATTTTATATATCTATTTTTTTATTTGTATATATATGTATATATATACATACATATATATATATGTATATTCTTTTTATAACCGAGAACTGAATCGATAATGAGATTACATCATCAAGATATACTTTAGCACAAAGTTGAATTTAAACATCGACAAACAATGAGATCACACTAATAACTAAATCTAATTACAATCTTTGAAAGATTTAGAAATGACAAAACATCGACAAGCAATGAGATCACACTAATAACTGAATCAAATTACAATCTTTGAAAGATTTTTAAATTGTCAAGCAGATCAATAATCATTGCTGATATGTTTGTCCACTTAAACTCATGCTCTATCTTTTTCAACAAGCAGCAGATGATTCGTTAAGATTTGACTAAGCACTTTAGAATGATAGGATCCTACAATCATTTGTGAAAAAACCTCACCCAACCTCAGGATTTCTTGAATTGTGTTACGATCTTTATAGGGCAAGGCTTGTGCATTAGTGTGCAAGTGACTATCAACACAATATTACATTATGTGATGAATTCATCGTTAGATGATTTGACACAACTTAGACCAAAATGGTGAGAGCTTCAGGTCTATACACTCGTATAACAAAGGAGATGACCATTTAGTTAGTACTATGTACAACAAAGGAGATCATCAATCCAGGTCAGTATTTCCGTACAATAGAGGAGATTAGCACAAACACAAGACGTGTATATACACCAATCATAGCAAAAAGATATGGCTTATATGATTTTTATCATGGTGGGTTAAAGATCAATTCTCAATCCAATTTTTGTCGAGCTCAGTTTTCGTGCCAACCAAAATGATTGCATAAATCCAGACATCCTTAAGCATATATTTAATTTTTTTTATCATTATGTTGTTGTCTACTTTATTTTTTAGGCTGAGTCTACCAAGCATCACTAAAGAATCTGTTTTTTTCTTTTATTTGGAATTAAAAATATGATGTGAATCAAATAATAGAATCAGTTACTATAATATTTCATTTTAAAGCATATCATACAAGAACAAGAATTTCAAGATGATATACAATCATTTCTCAATTATCTCGAATCAAGTTTCCAATTTTTTTTTCATTTTTTAAATTAATTTTGATATACTCTCCCTTAAATTTTTATTTTAGAAAATCTATTACTGTTTTTTTATTCATATATTGAATATATATATAAGTATATATATATATATATAGTCGTACAAAAATAGAAATTACAAAAAAAGAGTTTCCAAACTACACTGATTAGCAAGATAAGAAATGATTTATCAAGAAATATGCAGTGATTGTGAAATGAGAACTGTGATTGTACAGATATAAATCCAGATTGTGGATAATATACCATGACCTTAACCTGTTTGCTCCGCCTCAAATTTGAAGTAGAAAGAATCTATGTCAGTAAACCGGATTACTAACAGTCCTCTTGAATTGTTCCTACACTCATTAAACAATTAGTTAGAGAGGGGAACCCAGGTCATCGTAGTTTTGGGAGTTCCTTTTTCATCATTATAAGTAACCTGTTTCGGCACACAATTGTTTAAACAATCAGGGATTGTTGTATCCTTCTTTTTCAAGTTTCCAAATTTGTTTTAGTTTAATTAATTTATATTTGAATGAATTAAATTTGGAAATCATTTTCTGTTTAAGATCAATATGAAAAGAATTTGGTTTTGAACCTTTGGTCATTTTCATCTTTGAATCATGTGAAACCGGCTTCACATGAAAAGGTTTGGATGGAGAGATTTTCATGCAACCATTCAAAGATGTGTGCTTTTTACCTCTTGATCAAGAGAACCAACCCGTGTTTCCTTTACCGTCTGGAACATTCTTTGTAGACTTACATTCGGCGAAGCAATTTGGTTTACCTTTACCATTTGAAGATAGTCTTTTAGGGCACTTCTATACCACATGACCTTCTTTTCCACACTCAAAACAAGCCTTGAAAGGCTTTTGATGCTTGACTGACCTATGTGAAGCATTTGGAATTAGAAATTGCTTTGAGGTTGTTGCAGATTCTTGCTTGTTTTGGTGTTAGCTATGCTGAACAGGGAATGAGGTATTCACTGATTGACTGGGTTGTGTTGATACACGTGTACTTAGTTTAGGAGCTTAATCTAAAATATCTTTCATGTCTTACATATATGTTGGGATCGAAGATCTAGTTTGATCAATTTGGTTATGATTCGCAGCGGAATAGTATTAGAATTAGACGAAATTTAAGCAAGAATAATAAGAATATTCAATCAAACAGTGACGGTTATATAGAGAGAGTTTTCTGCAAAAGATAATATATTCATTCACTCGCAAGCTTCGGCAATTACAAATTAGGTCAACATTCCTTTTATAGAGGAATGTGACGTCAGCAGATGTCACATGATAGTGACATCTAACAGATTATTCAAACAACTGAAACAAATAGAAAACTACTGAAGATGTCCACAACAATTGAGGACATCTTACAATAAAAGCTTAAGTGTTCTATAACTACTGAACCTACAACATCTGAAGTGTAAGAACTTCAGATGTTTTACATTAGACGAAACTACTGATTACAAACTACTGAAGAAGTAAAAACAACTACTGAAAGTAAACCATCACAACTACTGAAGAGAACTACTTCAGCTGTTATGACAACTTCTGAGAACTTTGTCTTCAGACTTTGTCTTCAGACTTTGTCTTTAGACTTTGTCTTCAGCTGATGTCTTCAAACTTTGTCTTCAGCTGATGTCTTCTGACTTTGTCTTCAGCTGATGTCTTCAGACTTTGTCTTCAGACTTTGTATTCAGATTGTCTTCAGACTTTGTCTTCAGACTTTGTCTTCAGACTTTGTCTTCAGACTTTGTCTTCAGA
>BJCM01208654.1:0-11328 GCA_018326385.1 Flaveria bidentis
TTTCATTGGTAGGAACCTGTTCCTCCTGGTCCTCATTAGCAGTTTCAACTGCCTCATCATCAGATGAAGACTCACTCACTTCAAGGTCTCCCCCTAAAGAGCTAGAGGAATCATCTAAGGGACCTGTTGATGTTAAGTCTAGTGGAGGAGTGTTAAGAGCATCGTACATCATTCTAGTAGACAGCTTGTCATCCAGTATGAGAATGCGGCAGATTGAAGGATTTAAAGACCCCATAATAGTCAAAGAAGAATGAGGGTCCTTTCCCAGTTGGGGGTGGTGTAGCTTTGAACGTCAACGTTGCACCACACTTCTACCTGACCCGTTGAGTTGTTGTAAACTTTCTTATCTGGTATGCCATATCCGAGAAATATCCCTTCTTCTGCCTTCTCGCTGAACTTCCCATTTTGAGTCTTCTTCATCAATGTATAAGGTCCGCCAAATGGTTGTAAATACTTCAAATTAGGTTTACGTCGTTGGAGTAGTTCATAACACGTTTTTCCATGTCGCTTGACCATTAATACTCGATTGAGCGTGTAACACGCATTTGCCACTACCTCATTCTAGAATTGAATACGTAGTTTTGAGTCAGCAAGCATTGTTCTTGCAGTCTCGATCAAACATCGATTCTTTCTTTCAGCTACGCCATTCATCTGTGGAGTGTAGGCAGAGGTGAACTGATGAACAATTCCTCTTTCTCTATAGTATGCCTCCATCCAATGATTCTTGAATTCAGTTTTGTTGTCAGATCGAATCTGCCTAAATTTTAGCTTGTAGAGTGATTCCCATGTAGTTAACAGATGTTTGAATGATTCAAAGGTTTCTGATTTGGCTTTTAGAAACATCACACAAGAGAATCTTGAGTAATCATCTGTTATAACAAAGCAACACAGATCTCCTACAATGCTCTTTGTGCTAACAGGGCCATACAGATCCATGTGTAGAAGCTCAAGAGGCATATTTATAGAGTTAACTTTCTTATCCTTATGAGCCTTCTTGGTCTGTTTCCCTTTCCTGCAAGCTTTGTAGAAGTCTGGAAGCTGGAAGTTCTTGACATTTACACCATTCACTAGATTATTCTGAATCAAGTGATTCATCTTTCTAGGATTGATGTGTCCTATTCTCCTATGCCACGAGACCAAGTCTTTCTTAATTGCCTTTGACAATAAGCATTGAACTGTGTGATCAGTCATGGAAGCTTTTGATAGATCTAATACATACAAGTCGTTATATCTTGAAGCTGACATGAGAACCTTATCCTCCTTAATCACATAGTCCTTCTTCAACACGTAGCACTTCTTATTGTCAAAAACAACTTTGAATCCTTTATCACAGATTTAGGAAATAGAAAGCAAGTTGTTCTATAGTTGTTGAACGTAGTTGAGCTGTCAAACTTGACTTTCTCATTTCCCACTAGGCCTTGTGTTGTGATGTATCCTCCTTTGTTCCCAGCAAATGAAACATGTCCCCCTTTGATTTGCTTGACGTTGAAAAGAAGGGATGAATTCCCTGTCATGTGCGTAGACGACCTACTATCAATAATCCAGGTGTTAGTGATAGCGCTATAGCGGACACCCTGCACATTCAAACAAAATTGTTAGTTCATATTTGGGACCAAAGCCTTAACCGACTTGGGTGACCTAGAGGAATCACACATCATAAACTCAACCCATTGTCCTTTAGATGCTGAGGGCGTATCTTTCTTCTTATCATTCTCAATATCCGACCCTATTCTTGATTTTTCTTTCCATAAGCCAGTTTTGTGTAAGGCCTGTTTGTGGTAAACAGACGACTGACTTATTGTTTGAACTTTTTGGTACACTAAAACTCTTAGGTGGAGTGTTAGATCTTATATTAGAAGAACTTGGTTGTGTGTAATAAAGTTCAATTTTCTTTCCGGATGTCTAATAGTAAGGACAATTTTGAGAGACATATCCTCATTTTCCACAATTGTAGCAAGATCTTACTTCTACAGATTAAGGAAAACTTTTATGTGATGTTGAGTTTAGTGAAGGTGTAAGGTGTTTCAGGTTTGGTTTTGTAACATGTTTATGAACAAATATAATTGTTTTGACGTTTTGAACATCTTTAACATGCTCTGTGGTTGGACTTTGATGACTAACACGTGTGTGGTTAACTGGTTTAGTCAGTTTAGGTTCTGAATTGGGCTTTGGTGGACCTGACCTTACATTAACCCTTTTAAATGCATCATCCAAGTTCTCAATGGGCATCTTGCCTTTTGATTTCAATATAGCCTCCTTTTGTTTAGTGTCAGATAGCACAAGTTTACCCGTGGAATCAGGATCACTAACTAGTGGAGTAGACACCACATCATCCTTAATTGGATTGTTATTAACTGGTCTACATTTTGTATTTAAAAGTAGCTCATGTGGTGGTGGCACTACTTTGTATCCCAAACCTTCCCCATTGTTTCTTTTTTTCACTAAGTTCTGTACAATGTGAGAAGAACTAGCCTAACTATGCAGTTTTTGATTTAATGAATTAACCTCGACTTCCAAAACTACTTTATCCTTTTTAGTTTCTTCTAATGAATTTAAATAAAACTTTAAATCATTGGATTGATTTAAGGCAACAACCTCGGTTTCCCTTAGTTGTTTACCCATAGTTCTATCTTTTCTTTAAAACTGCACTCATTTTGTTTTAAAATATGATTTGCTTCAATGAAGAGTTGTAAGTCATTTACTAAGTTATCATTGTGTTCTAATAACCTAGCAAAATTTAGATCTATGCTTTCCCTAAATTTTTCACATTCAGAACAATCATGTTTATTAAATAGTTGATCTAAAGAACTTACCTGTGAGGAGTCAGTTTAATCAGCCATCAATGCAAAGGTAGAATCTTCTGTTGTTGGAGATTTTGAACTTGAAGCTCTAAGCTCTTCCTCAACCAAGTGGTTTACCACGTTCACAGCTTCTTCTGTATCTAACATCGCTTGCTCTACTGAAATCTCACCTTCACTGGCAGACCCATCATCCAATGCTTCTACACAAGCAAGGTTTGATTCTCAGGAGAGACAAATCGGAAGGACCAGTCTTGTCCTTCATCACCTTGGGCATTTAGTGCTTTAGTCTCTTTATTTGCGGACTTGGTTCTAACCATGTCTTTGTCTTGATAGTTGAAAGTAGGAAATGGGTTACCATTTCCTTTTTTCTTGGGCTTCACACATGCACATTTAAAATGCCCCTTTTCACCACAATTGAAGCAGTTGACCTTGGTTTTGTCAAAACCAAAGTTTGTATCTTTTGTGGCTACAAGATTCTAACCCGTCTTCTTAACGAACTTTTTAGCTCTTCTAACTACACTTGCTAGAGCTCACATGATATCCATCCTCTCCAGCTCGTTCTCTTCAACCTACTCGTAGTCTTCATATGCAAGATGACAATTTTCGATCTTTTCAGCAACTAAACCATCATACGATTGAACCACTGCTGCTAGAAGATCCATGTGATCTTTTGCAACCTCCACTGTGATATTACCAAGATTCTCGGTCTTCAACTTCGTTGCATTGGCTTCAGGCATTGTATATTGGGTAGACAATGACCCAGACGTTTCTTGAACTGAAGTAGTGGATTTAGAAGGAGTCGTGGAACTGGATAAAAAATCTCTTTGAAGTGGTGTTCCTTAACCAATTGGATTGGGAACCGATTTGTAGAATGAAGGATTCTGAAAATAGGATCCTTTCTTTGACTTGTATTTCATCCTCAGTTCCTCCTCCCTTAACTTCAATGTAGCAAGTATATCATTCTGTCTCAGGTTGGACACAAATGAATCTCATTTCTCTGGCAAACCATCTGCAAAGCTTGAAACTTTATCTTCCATAGATGTCATTACACCATGAGTGTGCAGATCACTCATCAGAGGGTAAAACCTATCGATAATTTCATCCAAGTTCTTATTCCTAATTAAGGAGAAGTTATCAAACTCCTTCCTGAGGCATTTAGCCTTAAGTGCCTTTAATGTCGCATTTCCATCATACCTCTTCTCTATTGCCTCCTATCGCTTTTTGGCCTGCTTGTTCTCAGAAAATTGGTGAAAGATGCCTTTCGAGATTGACTAAGTCAGCAGAGCATAGACTTTCTTCTTAGGATTGAAGAGTATCTTTTGAGCCTCATTCATTCCACCTAACGTCAATTTTACTCCATTTGCGCTTACTAGTACCGTGTAACCAGTCTCTATAGAAGTACAGAGGTTAGGATCCACTCCATTTAGATAAATCTTGAACTGTTGTTTCCATTGTGGATAGTCATCAAACATTATAAGCTTTGGCGGTTTGTTGTGATTTCCTATCTCATTCTCTAGAAGCAGAAGGTTCTGGATATGTGAGTCCTTCCCGATAGTAAATGCTGAAAACTGATCTTCCATTTGTATGAACTTTGTACTTTGAGAATAGGACAACTTCAATCATGTGAATGGACAATGTGTATGGATCACTCGTGCGATTGAAGAGTGTGAATGAATTCAATTGTGCGATTGGATTCAGTTGTGCGTATGAACAAGGCGAATGGACTCAAACGACTGAAAGTGTTCAGTCGTGCAAATGAAGGATATGAATGTGTTTAGTCGTGCAGATGGAGTGTGCGAATGAGTTCAACTGTACGAATGAGCTATTCGTGCGACTGAAGGCTGTTGTGTTTGGAAAAATCGAATTTTTGACACTTAGACACGAATTACGATTTACTCAGAAACCCTAATTTGTCGTATGGCAAAAAACTTCAACTTTAATGCCTGGAAACATCGAAAAACACTAGTGGACTCAAAATGATGACTCTTTTGAGTTAAAACATGAGTTTTGACACAGTTCTAATTGAATCAAACGCAAAATCAAGAGCCAAAGCTCTAATACCACTTGTCTGGACTGTATATGTACGGATACTAACAGATTCTGTGTTTATACCGAATCAAATAGTGCGGAATCCTATTTGATTGGCGATTCAATCAGTGAGAACAAATATCCAATTGATATTAGATAGAAACTAAGTGTTATGAACGAATAAAGATCGATCATGAATGATCTATGAAGTTCAACAGGCTTCCTTGGACGTTCCAGACGGCTAGGGTTCGTAAGAGTATCAAGTTTTTTGAATTCTCCCATTTTTCCACGAATTAAGTAGTATTTATAGGTTATGGGTTTCCAATCGTACGACTGAAGGGTTCGCATGGTTCAGTCGTGTGACTGAATCATGCTATTGATCCATACACACGACTGAAGGTTCAGTCATGCGACTGGTCCATAAGCATGATGTATTCATGCGTATGGTCCATCAGTATGGTCCATTTGCATGAAAACTCATATGACTAAGTTTAAACAAATTTCTCAATCATTATTGAATAAGAACCATGCACAATAACCTCAAACCTATATAGTAAGTTCATTATATTCTAACACACAAGAATACTATAAAATATTAAACATTATGAACATCAACCACATATTATATATCATTCAACCCATTCATTGCATACGTGTAAGACATGAAAGACATCTACATTAAGCTAGATGAGCTAGAGGAAGAGGTCAATAAGACCTTAATAGGTACATGCCTGATAGATCTCTCAATCTGTTTCTTAGCTAGTTTTTCAATCTTACATTGTTGAGTGGCAGACCTATCCTCTAAAGTCTTAGCCTTTGATTCAAATTTAAGAATTTAGAAAGTAGGTCTTGAATTTTGAGTTGCATTCTACCCTCATCTTCCTTCGAATAATCATGGGGAGATGAGGTAACATACCTTGTATGTTCACCTTTACCACCAGATGTGGTTTCTTGGCACCTTGGTTTCCGTTACCTGAGGATCTCTCTTTCAACGTTATCAAAAGGTATGGTTGTCATAGATTCAGTCTCAGAGATGACACCACTAGCCTGAGGATCCAATGAGTTTCCTTCAGTAATGAGAACTAAATCTACATGAGTCCCCTCCACATCTTAGGACTCGCCTTAGTTGGTTTAACCTGATGTTTGCTAGAGACAAGAGGTCCCTCTAGGCTTTGTTGATCTGATAGAGGGTGTTGTGGATCAACTTCATTACCATGAAGAGACAATTAGTTTTGATTAAAAGGTCAGTAAGGATAGGGAAGTGAATCCTATTGACTCGGTACATTGGTCAATGTCTATTGGCATTGAGCCTTTGTGGGATCGTCCCTTTGTTTTCTTAGGAGAGTGTTGGGACTCATCCTCAGGGATTGTGGCCTGGGTTTGGGGCTCAGGGAATTGAGACTGAGAAGACTCAAATTCCATATTATGGTCAAATAAGAAGGATGGTGAGACCTCTAACTAAGTGGGAGCCCATGGTTCAACTCTAGTCTTTTTGGTTTGAACAGGAAGGGCTTTCTCAATCAGAATAGACTGAGCAAGGGTTCATTTGAGTCTCTGATATGTGTGTTTGATGGGGTGAGCAGGAAGATCTGTAAAATTAAGGGTAGTTGTTTGCTTGGGTTCATCACTTGTGGGGTGAACAGGGATGTCACAAGGAGCCATTAGCTCAATCATACCTGTAAGAAGTGCAGTCTGTCTTCCAGTAAAATTGGTTGATACTCTCTTCTAGATCTTGAAGATGACCGTCCTCATTTTAGGGACATGCAGAGTAGCTGCATAGGCAAGCTTACTCTGGTCCAATTAACAGTTGATTATGCGCTAAATGAACCTAGGATACATAAGGAATGTGTCCTTTTGAAGGTTTCCTATGAGCTTAGTCAGCACAAACCTTGAGTAGTTAAAGTAGAGGCTCTTCACCAATCCATGAACTAGGCAGCCTAGTTGATATGGGATTTGATCCCATCCCCTAGACTTGTTAGACAAACAATGGAGAACAATGTGAAGTAGAAACTTCCATTTGTGGGAGAAATTGAACTTGTACATTGTATCTCTACTCACATCTCCACCATATCCCATTTGGAGATATATGTCTTCTAGTTCCGATTTGGGGAACTCAGTAGGAGTGCCTTCATCATGGAGCTCCAGATGCTCCCAGATGACTTGTTAAGTAATGATTAACTCCTAGCCAGAAATGCTCGACCTAATAACCCTAACTTCGTTTAGGAGTACTATCTGACCATTACCCCAAATTCTTTCCTTGTGATTCAAGTAAACGGTGGGGTTCACAGTCAGAGCGGTAAAGTAGGTAGATTGGGTAAGAAAGGAGATGATGTTTGAGAAGTCGTCATCCTTGATAGATTCAAGGAGTGCGATTTGGTTGTGTTAAGGGTTGAGTACCATTGTAAGAAAGCAGATGATGAAACAAGTTTGAGCAGGGTGAATTTAGGGTGAAGGAAGCTTTGGATAGTAAATTTGGTAAAAAGATTAAAGTGAAGAGTCAGGATTATTTAAATGGATGGCGGTTTTTGGGGTTGTGGATAAGGTGAAAAAATGGTTTGGGTAAGATGTGAGAGTGGCGGTAAGATTAAAAACCATTTAAAAAATTCCGACATCATTAAGAAAATTTTTATTTTTTACTGTGTGGGGCCCAAAGATTTTTGTTACACAGTAAGATTTTATTCTAAGTATAAAAGATTTCCAAGGGTAATCTTCTTCTGAAGGTGTTCTTCTTCCGAAGCAAATTTTACTTCCGAAGGTAAATTTCTTACTTTAAGGAGTAAATGTGCCTTCCGAATGGAGAGTTTTGTATGCTTTGGAAGTAGATCTGATACTCAATCAATCTCTTCTTTCGAGACTAAAAACTCTTCCGAGAAGAAGATTTCCTTTGGAGAAATTTTATTTGGAAGATATGATAAGAAACTTCCGAAGGTTAATTTCTCTTCAGAAAAACCCATACTTAGAAAACTTTAGCCTAATGTAACATGGCTTAAATGTTATGACAAAAGACATTACACCTTTCAAAAAGGTTTTCAAGTGTGATAGACTAATCAATGTTTATCATCTCAATAGCTGTAGTGAGATATTTAAATCTTTGTTCATCAAATGCTTTAGTGAATAAGTCAGCATATTGTTCATTTGAATCAACTTTGATTAGTTTGATCAGGTTTTTCTCATGAATATCTTGAATGTAGTGATACCTTATATCAATGTGCTTTGTCTTAGAGTGCTTCACGGGATTTTCAATGATGGAGATAGCACTATTGTTGTCAATGTGGATAGGAGTGCTCATGAAGTTGAATCCATAGTCTAGCATCTGATTTTGAATCCAGAGCAGCTAAGCAATGCAACTTTCAAAAGCAATGTATTTAGATTCAGCAGTAGATGTAGAGACATAGGATTGCTTCTTGCATTGCCATGAGATGATCCTTTCACCAAGAAATTGGCATCCTCCTGATGTGGATTTCTTGTTGATGTTGCAGCCACCATAGTCACTATATGAGTAGCCATAAAGATTGAAGTATCTAAGAATTCTCTTGGTAGCAACTCGGTGAGACACCTTTGGAGCAGTCTAATATCTTACACAGATACATGTAGCAAACATGATATCGGGTCTACTTGCTGTGAGATACATTAGAGACCCAATGATTGCCCTATACTGATATTTATCAGTATCCACCTCCTCAAAGTTAGGACAAAGGTCATGGTTTCTAAGTATAGGTGCTTTGGTTGGCTTACAATCCTTCATATCAAATCTCTCTAAGATATGAGAGACATCTTACATTGATTGATAAAGAACCCTTCGTTCAATTGCTTCACCTGAATTCCAAGGAAAAAGTCCATTTTCCCATGGAACTCATCTCAAACTTCTTCTTCATAATGCTCTTAAAGTCTTTACACATTTGGTCATTTGAGGAACCAAATATGATATCAACATAGACCTGGATGAGCAATATGTCTTTCCCAGACTTCTTTATGAAAAGAGCCTTATTAATGGTGCATCGAGTGTAACCATTCTTTAGGAGAAATTGAGACAAAGTCTCATACCACAGCCTAAGTGCTTGGTGCAACCCATAAAGAGCTTTATCCAACTTACACATATAGTTTGGGTGTTGTGGGTCTTCAAATCCTAGAGGTTGGCACATATAGACCTCCCGATCTATATTTCCATACTGAAAGGAACACTTGACATCAAGCTGATAGACAGTAAAATTCTTGGATGCACATAAGCAAAGAAGATTCTAACTGCCTGAAGTCTTGCAACAGGTGCAAAGAGATCAGTATAATCAATTCCTTTCTTTTGTGTATATCCTTGAACAACCAGTCAAGCTTTGTTCTTAATGATCAAGCCTCTATCATCTCTCTTATTTCTGAAAACCTATTTGGTGCCTTAAGGTACTTGACCAGATGGTAGTGGGCAAAGGTTCCAAACCTTTTGTCTCTTGGATTGAAGCAACTCCTCTTGCATAAATTCAACCCAGCTACTATCTTTCAAGGATTCTTCCACTTTCATGGGTTCCATCTGAGACAAGAAGCATGATTACAAACAAACATTCCCATCATGAGTTTGTCCCCCTTTTCTCACGCCTTCAGAGACTTCTCCTATGATGTTCTCAGCTAGATGAGTGTTGTGAATCCTTAGTCTAGGAAGCACTTCCAGTTGCAAAGATAAATCAAAGTTGGACATATTTTTCTCAAGAGCGTGAACACTTGGGCCAACTGCTATTTCAATGTCATTCAATGAGGACTGATTAAATAAATGTTGCTAAATCAATATTTCAGATTCATTAAGCTTGGACCTTAGGATTCATCCCGTTCAGATCTAAAAATCAAAATTAAGATGGGTGGACGTGTGTGAATCAAAGAACAATGAGATGGATAATAATAATGTTATGATTTCATTGATGTTGATAAACAAGTTACAATGAGAATCATAGATGGCTGGTGAAATAAAACCCACCCAAAGGAGAGGATTTCTCCTTGGATGGTGATTTACACCATGAGAAACACACACAAAAAGCCACACTTGAAAATATGCACTAGTGGGTCTATTTATACTAATATTACAACATGACCTAATTTTGACTTTCTAATTGTCTTGATGTTGACTTTGTCATGTTGAATTATCTTGTTTTATTGTAATCAACTTGGTCTCTGAACTCGTACAATGAGATCTTCAGTTGGCTGTAATTAGGATTTGGTAAGCTTCAGTTTATTCAATTGTTGAAGCCAAACCTTGAATTTGAAGTTCTTCTCTGTCACATATGTTCTTGATCAACTAATGTTCTCGCATAATTCACTAATATTCTCCCCCTTTAGATTAAGCTCCTCCTAATATATTTCTTCAAAGATTAGAATCTCTTGAGAATACTTCTTGGTATTGGATATGGGTTGTATCACTTTTGGATTACAGTTCATATCACCACTCAAGGATTAAAATGTATTAGGCATATGGTGAGGCTTTGAATATCAATAAACAGCATAAGGAACATGAATCAATGTTGAACACACTTCCACTCTTTTGAAATAACTGGACAAATGACATTTTCAGATAATGAGTACTCATAAATGCTTGAGTAAGATTGGTGAACTAAATGTGATAATCAAGTCAATGATTGAGTGGTGGAAACAAACAATCAAAGAACATTCAATGCAAGAAAAATACTCATAAATTCTTTTTGTATTGATATATGAAAGTTGACAAATTACAAAGAATAATTACAACAAAAATACTCCAACGAGGTTAACTATTCTATTTATAGGCAGACAAGATGCCTTTACAAAATGACTAAACTACCCCTGACCTATTACATCAGACAGCTAGTCTAAGTCTTGATCCGCATCTCTGCTTGTTCATCCGCATTGACAAATGTGGATGAGATAATCTTGATCAACATTTCCACTTGATCATCCGCATTAGTAAGTTGGTCATCCGCATTGGTTAATGCGGATGAAAAAATACTTGTGCGCATTTGGGCAGTCATCCGCATTTGTCAATGCGGATGAGCAAAGTCTTGTCCGCATCTTCTTTTATTATTCCGCATTAGTCAGTGCGGAAGAGTAAACACTTGTCCGCATCATAGTTATGTCTTCCGCATTAACTAATAACACTTGTTATTTTCCTTGAAGATCTTCATCCTCATTTCTTCTTGGACTTGTTGGACTTCAACTGAGTAATCATTAATTCACCAATTAAGTTGGCATGTATGATCCTTTCTGGGTGCAACAATACTCCCCCTAAGGATTGTACAGCCTAGTTTTCCTTAATGTTTGGGAGGTGATTGATGTTGTGATGATTCAGCTGGTTCTTCTGGAGGTAGTATGAATGCAGCTTTAGTAGGATCCAGAATAGCCTTGATCATGTTCACAAAGTCAGTTGCTTCTGACATCCTGTCTTTACTTAGCACATGGATGTTCATTTTACTCATGTTGTAGATGGCTTCCATTGGTAATTTTTTCAGTGAGATAGGCTCCCAAATGGAGATTGTAGAAAGACCATCTC
>BJCM01208656.1:0-17377 GCA_018326385.1 Flaveria bidentis
TGTGTAGAGCAAAGTGTGTTATGAGGGAGAGTCTAAGTGTGTGAGTCTTCTAGTCTTCCACAAGACAAGACAAAACAAAACCAACACCCACAAAGGGGCGGTCGAATCCCACCTTGATAATGGGTTTCCCCCCATTTTAGTTTTATAAAATTTACACATGTAGCCCTTGATTTTTATAAAATTAAAACTTCATTTAATTTTATAAAAATAACACACTTTTATTTGTTATTATTTAACCAACTTAAATAACAAAACAAATAATCTCTCATGAACAAATCATACATAAAATGTTGTTCTTTTCCAAAAGTATAGTATTAGAAAACCATTTTTCTAATTGGTGTCAATTTTTATTTGTTTGATCTTATCAACAAATAAATACTAATTGGTGTTTGTATAGCTTGTTATTGGGTATGACCCGACTTGGATCATAAGATACTAACCACATCAATCTTGTATTTGTCTTGGGCATATAAGGTCCAACAGACTGAACCCATACGTATACACTCATTTATATGACTGAACTCAGTCGTATCTCTCATTCGCACAGTTAAGAAATTCTAGTCCGTTGACTACAATCGCCCTACTCATTCGCACGACTGAATCCAATCGTACGATTGAATTCATTCGTATCATTCATTCACATGAGTGACCCGTTCTCATAGCTCAATCGCACAAGTGAATATGTCCTGTTCTAAGTTTACCAAGTTTAAAGCAATGGAAGACCAGTTTGCTGCATTCACTGCTGGAAAGGACTCACATATCCAGACCCTTATACTTCTGGAGAATAAGATTGGAAACCACAACAAACCGCTAAAGCTGTTAAATTTTGATGAATACTCATAGTGGAAACATTCGTTTAAAATATACTTGAATGGAATTGACCCAAATCTTTGGACATCCATTGAGACTGGTTACACGATACTGGTTAGTGCTAATGGACTTTAATTGACATTGGGAGGAATGAGTGAATCCCATAAGACTTTGAATGATGCTGAAAAGAAAGCATATGTCTTGTTGACTCAGTATATACCTAAGGACATATTTTATCAGTTCTCTGAGAATAAGTAGTCTAAGAAAATATGGAGGCCTTGGAAAAGAGATACGAAGGAAATTCAACTCTGAAGGCACTGAAGGCAAAAACTCTTAAAAGGAATTTGAAAATTTCTCTCCAATTAGGAATTAGAGCTTGGATGATAACATTGACTGATTCTATCATCTGATGAGTGAGTTGCACACTCATGACGTGACCACATCCATGGAAGATAAAGTCTTGAGTTTTTCTCATGGTCTGCCAGACAAATGGGATCCATTTATTTCTAACCTAAGACAAAACGACAATGTTGCTACTTTAGACATAAATGATTTCATTTTGAAGTTAAGGGAGGAAGAACTAAGTATGAAATACAAGTCAAAGAAAGGATCCTATGTTTAGAATCCTACACTATATAAATCAGTTCCAACTCCGGCTACTTCAAGTACACCACTACAAACGGCATTTGTATCTTGCTCTTCTGCTCCTTCTCAAAGCAGTGCATCAGGAACCGCAACGTCAGGGTCATCTGGAAGCCAATACATAGTTCCTAAGGCAAATACTACCAAGTTGAAGACTGAGAATCTCAGAAATGTCACCATGGAAGTTGCTAAAGAGCATATGGACCTTCTAGTTTTTGTTGTTCAATCGTATGATGAATTAGTTGCTGGTAAGATTGGATACTATTATCTTGCTGACGAGGACTATGAGCAAGTTGATGAAATTGAGCTAGAACGCCTGGATATTATGTGGGCCTTGGCAAGTGCTGTTAGAAGACCCAAGAAGTTTGTTAAAAAGACGAGGCAAAACTTGGTTGCCATTAAATACACGACATTTGGATTCGACAAAACCAAAGTCACGTGTTTCAATTGTGGTGAAATGGGGCACTTCATATATGAGTGCGTAAAGCCAAAGAAGACTAGAAATGGAAATCCTTTTCCTACAATCAACCAACAAGACAAGGATAAGATAGTAGCTTCATCTTCAAGTAAAGAGTCTAAGGCTTTGGTTTCTCAAGGTGATGAAGGGCAATACTGGTCTTTCCGATTCGTTTCTCAGGGTGAATCAAACATTGCTTTCGTTGATACATTGGATGATGGATCTACAAGTGAAGGAGACATCATAGCTGATCATACATTTTCAGATATCGAAGAAGCTATGGATGTTGTTGATCATTTGGTTGAAAATTAGCTTAGTGCTACAAACTCAAAATCTCCAGTCACCGAAGAGTCTGACACTGCTTTGATGGTTGATTCGTCTAGTTCTACACAAGTATGTTCTAAAGATGAATTTTTTGAAAAATATGCATGCACTGAATGTGATAAATTTAGGGAAATCATTGATTTAAAATTTGCTAGGTTATTAGAACACAATGATAATCTAGTAAATGATTACAACTCTGCACTGAAGCTAATCGTGTTTTAAAACAAAATGAGTGTAGCTTCAAAGAAAAGATAGAACTGTTGGGGAAACAACTAAGGGAAACCGAGGTTGTTTCCTTAAATCAATCAAATGACATCAAGTTCTAATTAAATTATTTGGAGGAATCTAAAAAGGAAAAAAAGCAGTTTTGCAAGTCGAAGTTGAATCATTAAAACAAAAATGGCAAAGTTCAGCAAGTTTTTCTCACATTGTTCAGAACCTATTGAAAGAACAGAATACTGGGGAAGATCTGGGTTATATGGCAGTACTGCCACCACATGAAATCCTTTTTAACACTAAATGTAGACCAATAAATAATAACCTAGTAATGATCATATGGTGTCTACTCCTCTGGTCAGTGATCTAGATTCTACAGGTAAACCATTGAAATCTGTCACTAAACAGAAGGATTCAACTTTGAGATCAAAAAATAAGATACCTGTTGAGGATTTGGGTGATAAAACTGAAAAGGTTAAATTAGGGTCAGGTTCACAACGTCTATTTTAGAACCTAAAAGATCTAACCCAATAAAGCTTAAACGTGTTAATCATCAAAACCCTAAAAAAAGGAAAATGAAAGTTGTTCAAATGTCAAAACAAATATTTCTATTAAAGAAGGAGAAACATCTAAAAAGGAAGAGTCGTCACCCAACCAAACATATCTCAAACCACGCCAAACTCAACCCCACATCACAACTTTCCTCAAACTATTGAAGGAAGATCCTGCTACAGTTGTGGAAAATAAGGACATATCTCTCCATTAGCATGGTCTAGTAGAGAGAAAGGAATTGTACATCAATTTACGTTTGCCTACACTCCACAGATGAACGGGGTTGCTGAAAGAAAGAATCAAAGCTTGATAGAGATAGCAAGAACGATGTTAGCCGACTCTGAACTGCCTATTCAATTTGGAATGAGGCAGTGGCAAATTCATGCTACACTCTCAATCAAGTCTTGGTGGTTAAACGTCATGTTAAAACATGTTATGAACTGCTCGAGCAACATAAACCAAACGTGAAGTATCTCGAACAATTTGGTGCACCATGCGTGTTATTAAAGAAAACTTAGACCGGGAAGTTTAATGAGAAGGCTGAAGAAGGTATCTTTTTAGGATACAATATACCAGACAAGAGAGTTTATAACAACTCAACGGGTCACGTAGAAGTGTGGTGCAATGTTGATGTTCAAAGTTACACCACCACCCTGCTGGGAAAGGACCTTCCTTCTTCTTCGACTATGATGAATTCTTTAAGTACTTCAACCTACCTCCCTCCCTTCCTGATGATGAGTTATCTGCTACAATGATGTACAATGTTTTGAACACTCCTCTACAAGACTCGACACCATCGGTGCCATTAGACAATTCCTCAGTCCTTCAGTGAGTGAGCGTGATGTAAGTGAGTCCTCCTCAGATGATGAAGTAGTTGAGCCTACGAATGTGGATCAAGAGAACCAGGTTCCCACTAAAGAAAGTACAAAAGCATCGGATCTTGATGCCTCTAACACTTCTGAACCTCATACTCCAACAACTATAGATATTGAACGTGGGATTCAAAATCTGGATCAGGAAGTAGTTGTTCCCACCACTCCTGGATCTTGAATTAATGTGCATCATCCCCTAGAAAAAATCATTGGGGATGTAATATCGGGAGTACAGACACGAAATCAGCTATACTCAGCAGATTATGCCTTAGTTATGGAAAAAAGCTATCTTCATGACGGTGCTTATTGATGTTTTGTGTCTCAATTCGAGCCAAAATATGTAAGTGAAGCCTTAAATGATGATGCATGGGTTAGTGTTATGCAAGAATAAATCCTACAGTTCAAGAAGTTAGGAGTATGGACCCTTGTGGACAGACCAAAATGTGCTAAGGTGATTGGCACTAAATGGGTACTAAAGTGTAAAAAAGATGATCAATGGGCTATAATCAGAAACAAGGCTTGGCTTGTGGTTCAAGGGTTTAGACAAATCGAAGGCATTGACAACAATGAAGTGTTTGCACCTGTGGCTCGGATGGACGTAATTCGTATCTTTCTAGCCTATGCACCCTAGATGAAGATTAAAGTTTATCAACTAGATGTAAAAAGTTCATTCCTTAATGGTGAAATCCGTAAAATATTCTACATCTGTCAACCTGAAGGATTTGAGGATCCTTATCATCGGGATAGAGTTTATAAACTGGACAAGGCTCTTTACGGGCTCCATCAAGCCCCTAGAGCCTGGTATGAGAAACTCTCAACTCATCTAGTCAAACATGGTTTTCACAGAGGGGTTATTGACTGCACGTTATTCATCAAAAAAAAGGATGGTGATTTAGTGCCGGTACAAATGTATGTGGATGACATAATCTTCGATTCCAAAAATGAAGAATTATGTAAAGAAATTGAATCTGTAATGAAAGTAGAGTTTGAGATGAGTGCCATGGGGGAGATGAAGTTCTTTCTTTGATTACGATGGATTAGACACCAAAAGGAATCTTCCTGCATCAGTCCAAATATGTAGGTGATATCCTCAGTCAATTCGACATGGAGAATGCTTCGGCGGCTGGAACTCCACTTGCCATGAACCATGATGTGGCGACCGACGAAAATGGTGATCTGGTTGATGCCACCATGTATAGGGGAATGATCGGATCTCTTATGTATCTCAAACGTCTTGTCCTGATATTATGTACGCCACGTGTCTGTGTTCCAGATATCAGGCAAAACCAAAAGTAAATCATCTCATCGGAGTTAAATGGATTTTTGGTTATCTGAAGGGTACTCCAACACTCGAGTTGTGGTATCCTCATGATGATGACTTTGAGCTTATAGCGTACAGTGACTCAGACTATAGTGGTTGGAAGATGAATTAGAAGTTAATATTAGCGGGATGTCAGTTCTTTGGTAGACGGTTAGTCACATAGCAATGTAAGAAGCAGACATCAGTTGCTCTGTCAACATGTGAAGTTGAATATGTTACTGTTGCAAGTTGTTATTCACAAATCATTTGGATTCAACAGCAAATTCAAGACTATGGTTTGCAATTTTCTAACACCCCTATCTTTGTTGATAATTCTGCTCCAATTGTTGTCACCAAAAAACCAGTCCAACACCCAAAAACAAAACACAGCAGTATTAAATATCACTTTATACATGATTGTTTTGAAAAGCAATTAATCGATGTTGTTAAAATTAATACGGATTTTCAACGCGCTGACCTCTACACAAAAGCATTTGACAAACCTAGGTTTTTATATCTTTTAGAGGTTAATGGCATGAAAAAGAAAAGTGATGTGATTCTTTTTGGAGCATATATTGTCATATATAGTGTGTCTGTCACTTGCGAATAGTCTAGGCTTAATGTAATACACCTGATATGTTATAAACACATGAAACTGAGTCATTCGCAGGAGCATATGCGAATGAGACTCAGTCGTATGACTGAGCCATGCTAATGGACCAGTCGTGCGACTAAGACATGCTATTAGGCCAATCGTATGATTGAACCATACGCATGGTCCAATGGTACAAATGGGCCTAGTCGCATCAGATCTGGGCTGAAGCCTATAAATACTAGTTTCATTGTGTAGAAAGGGTGAAGGAGTGTAGCCGGGGCCTTGGTGCTGCCGGATGAAAGGGGAGATCATGCTCGATCTCCCCTTGCCAAGAGTAGTGATTCTTATGTTTAACGAGCTTGTAATCGTTAGGTTTTATCAATGAAACCATTCTATTATTGTTCATTCTATTCTTTGTCTCTTGGTTTTGGTTTTTGCTTCCTTCCGTCAAGAACACACTCGGATGTCAACTAATCCAGTGACCTCATAATTGGTATCAAAGCCGGTTACTACTAGAACAATCTAACAATCATTCTACCAACCCTAGCTCTTGATTTCCAAATCTATTTCATGTTCATTGACATTAAACCGACTTCGTGTTCTTCGTGTTTTGCTCAAATCTTGTTACGTGTGTTGCTTCTTGGTTAAAATCAAACTCGGAACCACGTTCTTATCATCCTTGCGAATCTGATGATGTCTATTTTGTTTTGGTTCATGTAAAATTCATCAAATTAGGGTATTTGGCAGCCATGGCGGCTGCAGATGTGAAAATGTGCATGCAGATCCGCTCATGCGACAGGACCATGGTAATGGACTATTCGTACGACTGGACCATGCTAATGGACCATTCGTACGACTGGACCATGCTAATGGACCATTCGTATGACTGGACCATGCTAACGGACCATTCGTACGACTGGACCATGCAAATGGACCATGCATTTGACTGGACCATGCGACTGGACCAGTCTTATGTTCAGTAGTATGACTGGACCAGTCTTATATTCAGTCATGCTACTAGACCAGTCTTATGTTCTGCCATGCTACTGGACCAGTCTTATGTCCAGTCATGCTACTAGACCAGTCTTATGACCAGTCACACGAATATATCATTCGTATAATCCATTCTCATGAATGTGATATTTGTCCTACATGTCATATGAATGAACGATGTTCCAGATCAAAAAAAAGGTCTGGAATACCTCTGCATAGATTTGAGGATGAGCAAAGCACATTCATCCTAAGGTTCTTTTGTCAAATAAGTTCGATGGATACCCTCTTATTCGTTGGACTTCCAGAATAGATGAATGTAGTTAGAACACCAAAGAGAGAAGAGAAGATGGCAGCAGTTGATGCTGATTTTGTGGGTAGTCAGGAGCATCTGACTATTTATGGGTCAATCAAGTTATATTTATCCGCACAGAGAGGATTCTGATTCTTAGGGGAATCCATGCATAGAGAAATTGAAAACGTAATCAGAAATTGATGATGTGAGCTGGATTCTGATGATGAATCTGAGTGCATGCTGATTTGATTGAGATTGTCAGCTGTGGATTGGAACCTTCTAATTTATCCCCAATACACCGTTTTAAGACGCCAGGAGAGCAGAATGTTTATATATTGGGATATGTTGAATTTGAGGGGGAATTTCTGTAGGTGTTAATGTTAATCAAATTAGCCTGTGTGAATATTGGAGCAATGGAAAATTGTTCATGTCATTATCTGGAAAAATCAATCATATGGGGAATCTTGCTGCTATGATGGTGTTCTACAAAGTAAACGAAAGCTATTGTGCATAATTCATTTTCACGGATACTCTAGCAACCTGGTGAAATAACAACGTTGGCTTATATGGTTTTTTGTTTGATTCTATAGGAAACCGGAGCAAAGAATGACTGAAGATTGTAGGAGGTGTTATCTACCATTCACGTCCAAGGGGGAATTTGTTGGAGCATATATTGTCATATATTGTGTGTCCATCACTTGACGAATAATCTAGGCTTAATGTAATACACCTGATATGTTGTAAACACATGAAACTTAGTCATTCGCAGGAGCATATGCGAACGAGACTCAGTCGTACGACTGAGCCATGCTAATGGACCAGTCGTGCGACTAAGAGATGCTATTAGGCCAGTCGTACGATTGAACCACACGCATGGTCCAAGGGTACGAATGGGCCCAGTCGCATCTGATATGGGGTGAAGTCTATAAATACCAGTTTCATTGTGTAGAAATGGTGAAGGAGTGTGCTCGGGGCCTAGGTGCTGCCGAATGAGAGGAGATCATGCTCGATCTCCCACTTCCAAGAGTCGTGATTCTTATGTTTAATGAGCTTGTAATTGTTTGGTTTTATCAATGAAATCGTTCTATTATTTTTCGTTCTATTGTTTTTCTCTTGGTTTTGGTTTTTGTTTCCTTCCCTCGAGAACAATTCTAGAAGAAGAAAGTTCGTGAGTCCGATAAGTTTTCTTAGTTTTTTTTATTTATTTTCTTCTATTTTATTTTCCTGTCAATTAAAATCCAAAAACACAAAAAGATTTTTGGTTTTAGAATTTTAGGGGGAGAATAGTTTAGTTTAGTATTTAATTGGTTGCAGTATTTAATTACTTAAAAAACGGGGTGCGGGGAGGGCATCTTAGCTAAAAGAAATGAAATCAAATTTGTGATATTGATACTAAGTTAATTGAAAATGATAGTACACAAGGAACAAATCATTTGGGACTCCAAAAAGATTTAAATGTTCAACATGGTAAATTCAAAGTATAGTCTAAGAAGTCTAAGAAAAATAAAAGGAAAAATGATAGTAAAACTAGTATGCTACTGAGGTAACGTAGAGAAAGTAGACGTAGAGGGTGCTAGTTCATTATATGATGTGTCGGTACATTCAACACGATAGATGAGTAGACCTCATTGGTGATTTAAATTCAAACTAAGTTGTTCAACTTGCTGTGGGCTCCCATCTTATCCCTGGTTAACCCAATCCACGCATTTCCAATAAGGGGTGACAAGTAAAATAAACGCCATAAATGTGTGCGGATGACCATAAAAATGAGCAAAGCACGTGGAAAAACTGCAAAGTGCAATCAAGCTAATGACTTATGTTGTTAGTGTGTTATGTGCAAAAGAATATTAAATGCTATAACAAGAAGATAGGTTGTGTGCCTCTCTGTTGTGCGATGACACTGACCTGAGGATAAGCATAACCTAAATATTCTAGAATTCATTGTTGTTTGCACCTCTCTACTGTGCGATGGCACTGACCTGAGGCTTGGCATCTCTTTGAAAGCTCTTAAAATAGTTTCTTCTTGTCAAATACCCCTAGACCGCTGAAAAATCTCTTGAGGAATGTTGATTACCATATAATTGTGGGATTCATAAATGCTTGTTGAAGTAATTAAACCTAACTCATCACTAATGTGAGTCAAAAATCTGTGTAAGGATTTAAGTGGACAAATATACTAACAGTCATCGTGGCTACAACTCTTGACAGACAAAATCATTATGTGCATCTTATAGCTCTAGTATGATATCCTGAAAGTGCTATTGACTTTGGGTCAAAACAAGAATCTAGCATCAAAGTGTTAACTAAAATCCCAAATGATTATGATATACTTGTATGATTCCATAGTGAATCTTTCCAGAAATGATCTAATTAACTTGAAGTTATGTTGTCCAGGAAGAAAAATTTGTTACATGTTTTCTAAAAGATTTCAATCCATCTCAAATAAAAAAAACACATAAATGTGTCTTGTTTTGTTTTAATTTCAAGTTGATTTTTATGGTTTTCTTGTCTTTTGTTACGTAAATGTCGGACTATACATCTAGATGAAATCTATGAATCACTCACTAAAAGTGATGACGTCTCAGGTGACCAATCAGTTCTAACTTAAAAGGATCACGTCTGAGGTGATCAAACGATTTTCAATTAAAGAGGTCATGTCTGAGATGATCGGTGTTCATAAGGTTTTATATCCAAAGGTAAAATTTTAAGTGTTTGAAAGTGTATGAGGTCAAACTCATAAGTATGAGCCAATCGCACGATTGAATCATAAGTATGAGCCAATCTCACTATTGGACCATAAGTATTAGCCAATCGCATGATTGGACCATAACTATGAGCCAGTCACATGATAGGACCATAAGTATGATCCAGTTACACCATTGGACCATGAGTATGGGGCAACCATGCGATTAGACCACAAGGATGAACAAATTGTATGAATGAATGAAGAAGCCTAAGCCTCTTGCGCGACTGAACCCCGGTCGGATGAATGAAGCATGCGTATGGGTCCAGTCGCATGATTGAACTTTAAAATAGTATAAATAGAGGGGTTAGTCGGTCACATTCCTTACCATCCTTCCAAGCTCTCAAGAACCTATTATACTCAAACACTCTGCCCAAATTTCTATTATTGTGATTACCCGTTGATTGTGATCCTAACTGATTTCTTATTCATCTACAGGTACTGTGAGACTGAAATCAATCCTAATGAATGATATTATCGAACCCTAAATGACCTAATCGGTTAAAATCAAGAAATGAGCACAACTCTTCATAATAAACCATTTAAATGGACATAATCGTTAATTTAAAGGATATTAGGTGCTATTTAGAGTCCTTGTGAATCTAATGAGTCTAAATACAAAGTCTAATATAAAGTTTTGACAAAGATTCAGACTTAGTGGGTTGAACAAAGAAACAAGCGAATGGACACTCCGTATGAACCTCAGTCGCACAATTGAGCCAAGCGCACGATTCAATCGCACGAATGAATCAATCGGTGACTCAATCACACGACTGACTCAACCGCATGGCTTAACATATGACTAAGTTCAGTCGCAGACTCAATCGCACAACTGAACTCGGTTGCATGCTCAATCGCACGACTGAACTCAGTCGTATGGTTCAATCACCAGTTTGATCAAAAACATATTAAGTTCCAAGTGTCATCTCTTATACACAACTCTAGTGTATATGTTTCTTGTGTTGCAGCAACATGGCTGATAGATGGACGATGAGCACCAAGCACAATATATGTGCTCATCTTGATGCTACTACCAGGAAAGTTGCTGAGTTTGTTTGGATTATAGCCTTTCTACGTAGGTAGAGGATCTACAAGGCTATCTCTGCTCCTTGCACACCCTACCGATCTCTACAGCAGACCTTCTGGGAAGGTGCATCACTTGACAGATCTGTTGAGCCTTACTACATTAGGAGCTCTATCCTTGGGCAGGAGTTAGAGATCACTGAGGAAGATCTGAGAAGGGTCTTGGACTTTGGTGAGGATGATGCCTACCCAACCAAGCTACATCCCCTGGTTGTACGGAGATGCTTTCTATGGATAAAGTACGCTGGGGACATCAACGCAGGTGTGCTCAACAAGAGCAACATGTGCCCCGAGTTCAAGTACTTGGCTCATGTCATTCTTAAGTAACAACTTTTAATGCTATGGGGTTCTATTTATCTTCTCTTCATAACACAGACATGAACTAATCAAATCATATCTGATTATAAGCATCATTTGAATCACACTAATCAATCAAAAATGGAACATAGTATGTCTTGTATAAATCGAAACCAAACCCGAACACAAAATCACACGAGTGAGCCCTAAAATCAATACCCTTGTGCCCGAACTCATTGAGAACATTCACAACCAACATCAAACACAAGTACCTTAAAAATCCACCGAATCAATCAAAATGACAACTATTTTTTCGAAGAATACTTTATTAGCATCTAGGCAAAAAAAATCGGAGTAAAGAAACAAAAAACTACTCATCTTCACTAAAAAGGAATCGAGAATCAAATTACACTGGAGGAATGAAAGTAATCAGGCTTTAAACAAGAAACCCTACTTGTGATCAATGAAAAAGAAGCCAAATCTTGGTAACATGTTTAAGGAAACAATATTTACTTGTTATTTAACTGAAATCATGCAACTACAGATTGGTGTATCAATGTATTGACGAATGCTAAACTAAATTAATAGAAAATGAACTACTAATAGAATTGCATTAAACAATAATAGTTCTCGCATGGACAAGTTTTTGCTTTTTGTAACAACCTCTAATGCTATGAAGTTTAGATTCTCAAGCTTTCTAAATGCACTCGTGAATGAATCTAATCATATATGATTATAAGCATTATTGGAATCACACTAATCAATCATAAATGCAATATAATATCTATTGAACAAATCGAAACCAATCCCAAACACGAAACCACATGAGTGAGCCCTAAAATCAATACACTCATGCCCGAATCATCTAGAACATTCCACAACCAACTTCAAACGCTACTACCGCTAAAATCCACCGAATGAATAAATATGACAACTTTTGATTAGAAGAATACATCATTAGCATCTAGGCAAGGAAACCTGGTGTAAAGAAAACAGAAACTACTCATATTAACAAAAATAGAATCAATTATCAAAGTATACCGATGGAATGAAAGTAATCCGTCTTTAAACAAGAAACGCAATGCGTGATCGATGAAAAAGAAGTCAAAGCAATGTAACACGAATAAGTAAATAAGATACACTTGCATTTTAATTAAAATTGAGCAACTATAGATTGGTGTATCAAAGTAATCACGAAAGTTTAACTAAATAAATAGAAATGGAACTAGTTATACAAAAACACTAACAACAATATTTTTCTCATGGATAGTTTTTTAATTTTCGTAACAACCTCTAATGCTATGGGGTTTTGATGATTTGGCCCTGTGAACACACTCATGAATGAATCCAATCATATCTGATTATAACCATCATTGGAATCACACTAATCAATCATAAATGGAACATAGTATCTCTTGTACAAATCAAAACCAAAGCCGATCACAACAACATGAGTGAGCCCAAAAATCATTACACTCGTGCCCGAAGTCATCGAGAACTGTTGATTCAAATAATACTTTATTAGCATCAAGCAAGAAACCGGGTGTAAAGAATCAAGAAACTACTCGTCTTCACTCATAAAGAACTGAGAATCAAATTACACCGGAGGAATGAAAGTAATTGGATTTTATACAAGAAACCCTATGTTTGATTGATGAAAAAGAAGCCAAATCTTGGTAACATGGTTAAGTAAGCAAGATTTACTTGTAATTTAGTTAAAATCATGCAGCTAAAGATTGATGTACCAATGTATTCACAAAAGCTTAACTAAATTAATAGAAAAGGAACTAGTTATAAAATGATATAAAACAACAATACTTCTCGCATGGATAGGTTTTTCTTTTACGTAACAACCTCTAATGCTATGAAGTTTTGATTCTCAATCTCGCTTAATGCACTTGTGAACGAATCTAATCATATCTGATTATAAGCATCAGTGGAATCATACTAATCAATCATAAATGCAACGTAATATCTATTGAACAAATCGAAACCAAACCCAAACACGAAACCACACGAGTGAGCCCTAAAATTAATACACTCGTTCCTAAATACATCAAGAACCTTTCACAACAAACTTTAAATGCTACTACCTAAAAAATCCATCAAATCAATCAAAATGAAACATTTGATTCGAAGGATACTTTATTAGCATCTAGGCAAGGAAACTGGTTGTAAAGAAAACATAAACTACTCATATTTACTAAAAACAAATCCCTTATCTAACTACACTGACGGAATAAATGCAATCCGTATTTATACGAAAGTAAAGTATATTTTATTTAAAAACTAGAACTCATTTAGAAACACTGATTTTTTTGTGTTTCCAGTTGGGAGGTGATGATTGCTGAGGATGGCTCGGGCGGCTACTTCGCCTGTTTTTGGATGGCATCCATTTTATGATTGCGATAATATTTTTGCATTGTGATACGAACAAACGATATTTTGTTGTATTATTTTGCAAAAGCGATTATTTATATGAAATGAAATGTTAGTTTAAAATGATTCCGCTGCAATATTTTAGTAAAGATAATGTAAATCATATGTTTTATCTACGAAGATTGACCAGCTATGAGCGTCCCGAAAGCAGGACTTTACAAGTTGGTATCAGAGCCAAAGTTTAAGTGAAAGAAGTTAAAATTTTCAATAGAAACCAAAACATAAAATGAAAATAGCATCGGATATATGAATATATATATGTGCCATCAGGTATTTTCTGTTGGGTTCAAGTAGCTGCGTGCCATCAGGTATTTTCTGTTGGGTTTGTGACAAGTTTATCAAAGATTGTTTAACTATTTAAACAAAAACGGATCGGATATATGAATATATATATGTGAAAAGAAATACTATCAAACATAAACAAACATAGGGTGTTCATAGAATACAACCTTTCTATGAACAAGAAGATGAGATGGATGTTAGATGAGTGAGATGATGATGTTCTTGAATCCAAGCCTCCAAGGAGAAGGCCCCAAGCTAGTATACCCAAAAGCTCTTGCAAACACCCCACTTGTTAGGAAGTGCAACCTCCTTCTTGCTCCTCTAATCAAATCCGAATTATTCAGCAAAGAACCTCTTCAAATCAAAAAATTTCAGCTTGAAAATAAGAGGAGAGAGTTCTTATGTGTGTGAGAGATAGTGTGTATCTTGGTGGTGTGTCTTATTGGTTCAAGTCTTGGATTAAAAAAAAGGAATCCCAAGGAGAGGATCCAAAGGGTTGGCCAAAATATCTGATTTGAAATGGGTTCCCACCCATTTTAATCTTAAAAAATTAAACTCTATAACCCTTAAGTTTGTAAAATTAAAACCCTTTTTATTTTATAACTTGAACACACTTTTATTTGTTATTATTTAACCCAATTAAATAATAAAATAAATAATTTCTCATGAACAAATTATCCATATAATGTTGTTCTATCTCAAACGTATTGATTTAGAAAGCCCATTTTCTAAATTGGTGTCAATATTTATTTTTTTGATCATATCAACAAATAAATATTTATTATTGTTTGTTTTGTTGGATCCTGAAAGGATCATGCATGCCAATTCAATGGATGAGTTGATGGTTGCTTTGCTGAACTCCCACAAGTCCAAGAAGAAATGCAGATGAAGATCCTACACAAGAAAACCAAGTATGGTCTTCCGCATTTGTCAATGCGGAAGACATAAAACAAATACGGACAAGTATTTGTTCTTCCGTATTGACAAATGCGGAAGACAAAATAGTAATGCGGACCAGACTTTGTTCATCCGCATTTGCCAATACGGGTGACCAGACAAATGCGCATAAGTATTTGTTCATCCGCATTAACCAATGCGGATGACCAACATACAAATGCGAATGATCAGGTGAAGAATTGCTGATCAAGTAAACGCATCTGCATTTTCCAATGCGGATGAACAAGCAAAGATGCGGATAAAGACTAGCTCTAATGTAATAGGTCAGGGGTAGTTTAGTCATTATGTAAAAGGCATCTTGTTTGTCTATAAATAGAATAGATAACCTCGTACATGGGGTGACGGCTAATAGACATAGAGAATATTTGTTGTTGCTAATTCTCTGTAACCAATCAACTTCATTAATATATACAAAAGCATTTAGGAGTATATTTCTTGCATTAACTATTTATTGATTGCTTGTTTCCGCAATTCTATCATTAACTCATTCACTATATTTGATCCTTAGTGAGAATCTCAATCTCACTTACCCAGTCAATTGGTATCAGAGCATTGGCTCTCGGTTCTCTTTCAGATCTGCCTAAGATCTGAAAAGAACTTGATTGATCTGGTGATTGAGTTGCTAGTAGAGTATACCCGCATCTCTACTAAGTAAACATCAGAATATAGTATTCAAAAAGAAATTTCTGTCAATCTGTTCTCCCCTTCAAGAATCACAGTCAAAATCTTCAGCCTCGTATAAAGAAAAGAAGTTGCGTCACTTGTAAGAACAATTAACAGACCTAATTTACTAAACGGTTGGTGAACTATTTGGACTATTCAGACTAATTAAGTTTAAAAACTTACCTAATCTATACTAATTCAAGCAAAACACCTTGTTAAAATGGATTCACACAGTTTTTCAGAACTTTGTCAATGCGGATAAAATGTTTTTCAAGTGTCCAACCGCATTTGTTAATACGGATGAACTTACACAACCGCATTTGTTTTACTCATCTGCATTTTTGGATGTGTCTTAAATTCTCATGTATTTTCAAATAGTGCTCTTCTGACAATGCGGATAATAGTAAAAGTGGCATTTATTCATCCGCATTTGCTACAGTGAACAAATGTTGATGAACTTTGTTCTTCTGCATTTGCGGCAGTGCTCAAATGCGGATGGAAGAAAACTCAAAGGAATCTCCCGCATTTGCTACAGTGCTCAAATGCTAATGAACTTTGTACTTTCGCATTTGACACAGTACACAAATGCGGATGGCAGAAAAGAAAAGTAACAAAACTTCCGCATTTGCTACAGTGTGTAAATGCAGATGCCATAAAATCACAAGTTCAACACCTGGATTTACAACAGTAAATGTTAGGATCGTGTACTAGACGATGTACTAACTAATTAACGTGTATACCGAACCAAATAGTGCGGAATCCTATTTGATTGGCGATCCAATCAGTGAGAACGCACGTAGAAACAATTATGTATTGAATCTAACGTTAAGAATCGATTAGGACTCGATTAACTGCGATGTATGAACTTGGAGTATGATCTTAGAGGTCTCTAGATGGCTAGGGTACGTCTAGAGTCGAAGTGTGTTCAATGCTTACGTTTTTTCCACGAATTAGGTGGTATTTATAGGTTAGGGTTACTCATTCGTGCGACTGAACCATTTGCATGGTTCAATCGTGTGATTGAGTCATGCGGTTGATCCATTTGCATGAATGAGTGTTCAGTCATGCGAGTGAGTCAGTCGCATGAAGCTGTTCAGGCGTATGGACTATTTAGGCGCGTGGACACTCAGTCGCATGGCCATTGGGACGCATGACCACTATTGGGGCGCATGGTCCAGTCGAACGCATGAGAACTTCACTTAACCAAGTTTGAATGTATTCATTATTATAACATCATGTATATCAATTCAAACAATCACAAACCTATATAATCTAGTCAATATGTGTTACACAACTCATTAATGAAATATTAAACATTATAAATCACAAGCAAACATTCTTATTTCATTAAGTACCCAAGCATTACATAAGCGTAAGACATTCAATACATATTAAATTAAGATCCGAATCTAGGTACATATGTATCAACAAACTCCCCCTTGGACCTAGATCAATCTGTTGTCTTACCTTCTTCATAACCTCCTCGTACTTCTTGTACTTCTCCTCTGTTGTGACTCCTGCATGTATTTCAAATGCAAAGCAGAGTCGTATCACATTTTGGAATTGGAGGGCTTTTACAATATCCTGCGTGTCATAGAACAGTGGCCACTTGTATAGAGTGTAGACATCGTAAGCTGACAAGTTGGTAAGCCACATCGGGTTAAATACCCTAATAGTATCCATTCTACCCTCTTTGTTCAGAACTATGACAGCTTCCCCTGTTCTCCAGTCATAGTACCACCACTTAAAGTGTGGAGTGAAGTCCTGTGGCATTTCCCTGAGAGGGATTCTTGACATTATGCGTGGAGGACTCCACTTCAGCACTATCTTTGGCTTTCCAGTTATGGGATCAACTTCAGA
>BJCM01208659.1:0-11359 GCA_018326385.1 Flaveria bidentis
GCTTCGGAAGACTTCATGTTTAACTTCGGAAGATGTTGGTCTTGGCTTCGGAAGATTTCACACTTTGAGTATTTCTTATTGCTGGTGTGAGAACTTCCGAAGCTTCTACTTCAGTACTCATGTGCATGCATGCAGAAAGGTCTTTGGGTGTTTGGTTGCTTCAGCCTCTTCATAATTCTCTACAGGAGTCTTGTCATGAGTCTTAACCACTAAAACTCTATTTTGCACATAGCAGGTAGTGTTGATTGCCTCTGCCCAGAAGGTTATGGACAACTTAGAGTCGGACAACATGGTTCTTGCTGCTTCAATCAATGTCCTATTTCTCCTTTCAACAACACCATTTTGCTGAGGAGTCCTAGGAGCATTGTATTGTCTTGTAATACCCTATTTCTTCTTGTAATACCATTTTGCTGAGGAGTCCTAGGAGTCTTGCCATTCATCACTATTTGCTTTAGACAGAAAGCATGAAACTTCTCTAGAGGGAGATGTTTCTTGAAAGTCCATCTTGTACATGTTCCCTTTCCTAGGGGCTCTAAGCAGAATATGCTCATGACGAATGACAACCCCAGGCTTGAGAACAATGCACTCATGCTTAGTAAAGATCATGTTATGACTCTGATCACAAAATTGGGATACACTCAAAAAATTATACCCAAGCTCCTTGACAAAGTTTACTTTCTTAATGCTGAGCTTACCATTTATGATCTTGCCCCTTCCAGAAATGTAACCACCTTCATCTCCTCCAAAAGAAACTGGCCCTCCATTAAATCCTTTCACAATTCTAGAGTAGTGACCTATTGCCTGTCATGTGCCTAGAACAACCACTGTCAATGATTCAGACATTCTTGTTTGTCTCGAGCTGTTCCTTCACAAAGAAAATGATTAGTTACATTTGGAAACCCAAGCCTTATTTGTCTTGTGCTCATTAAAAGAAGTAGAAGATAATGCAATAGTAATATATCCTATAGTTGTGCTTTGAGGATCTTGAGCTGTTGTTGATGAAGAACTTTCAGACACTTGGTCTTTCTTTGAATTCCACACCACCTTTGGAAGTTTGGACTTGACTTTCAACACCTCGGAAGCTTTTGAGACTTTGGAAGTTTTGATGACTGGACCTTTGGAAGATTCTGCAAACACTGCAGCAGACTTTAGTGCTTCAGAAATATTCCTTTCTTCCGAGACCAAATATTCTTCCAAAGGCAATTTTCCACTTGCCTTCTTCTTTGTTTTGGAGCTTCCGAAGGAAATAGACTTTCCTTCCAAAGCAGAAATTTTCTTGGAACTCTTGGAAATCTTTTTCCTGGTCATATGAAGAGTACCTCTTGGATTGTATGGACAATCCTTAGCAAGATGAGAAGTACTTTCACATATGACACATTCCATTTTCTTCTTCCCAAGAGCCTTCTATTGAGAACAAGACTAATTTTGATCACATCCCTTCTCCACCTTCATCTTTGTAGATTCTTAGACAGTCCTTTTAGACTGAGACCTGTTCTTGGAGTTAGATGGTCCAGGTTATGTAGCAGTGGTACACAACAGATCAACCTTCTTCTTGTTACTGAGATGATTTAACATGAACCAAAACTCTTTGATGAATAATTTAGGTTGATGTCTTCAGTCTTCAACATTTCAAATCCTTTGGAGATAAAAACCTATCTCTGCCTAGAATCAAAAGTGACCTTGATCTCTTTAGCCTTCCAAGCTTTTCTCTTGCTCTTTCTGATCAAGTTCTTCCTCATACACTTAGTCATCACAGTCTTCTTCTTCTCCTCAGAAGGATACTGACCCTTCTTGGATGATATGATGGGCGATATATGATGATGTAAATGTATATTTCTGATTTTTGGGGGAAAATGTAAATGTAGGCTTTGGGGGAAATATTTTCTGATTTTTGAAGTCATAGATGATGTGATGGGGGATGTATGATGATGTATGTTTGATGCTTATGCATGATGGTATGTATGATGTATGTTATGTATGTATGTTATGGATGTATGATGGTGCCTTGTATGGTGATGTTATATGTTCCTCTTGAAGTTCCATATTATGTATTGATTATTTTCCTGTGGCTTTACGTTGAATGTTAATGAATGAAATGATAAAGTATTATGTAAAGTAAAGTGGAAGATAATGAAAAAGGAACGTAATGAAAGAATGCATGCATTAGTGAATGAATGAAAGTAAGAAAGGATTGCAAGCAAATGTATAGAGGTTCACACCCAATGAAGGGTGTTACCTCAACTATGTGCGGGTTAGCTACCCCAGAAGGAAGCACACAGGGGTCTGAATCCTTGTGATAGAACATATATATGGAATCCTTGCAGCTTGCCCCATGTACTGCAGTCAGGTTTGTGCACAATGTTCGAGGTCTATGAAAGACCTCAGGCCCGGTAACCAGCTTCGTGCACAATGTTCGGGGTATAGCATAAGGAATTGATCCGGAATGAAAGAGAAAAGATAAATGGTGAATGTACTTGTCCTAGGTACTGGAGTTAGCTTCGTGCACAATGTTTGAGGTCTATGAAAGACCTCAAGCCCAGTAACCAGCTTCATGCACAATGTTCGGGGTATTGTACATGTCATCAAAAGTAATGAACGTATGAATAAAAGTAAGAAAGATATGTATGAAAGCAATAAAAGTGAATGATAATGAAGTACGATGAATGAAAGAAAGTTAACAAACAAATGATGAAGATAATAATGTTATTATCTATGTGTACGTATGATGTGTGATCATGTTTGAAAGTAAAGAACGGTTTTAAACGAAAGTAAAGTATGTTTTAGTTAAAACTAGAACTTGCTAAGCAACACTGACTTTTATGTGTTTTCAGTTGGCAGGTAAAGGTTGCTGAGGATGGCATGGGGCAGCTTACTTGGCTCTTTTTGGATGACATTCTTTTGTTTAATGTTTTTGAATTATATTACGAACAAAAGATGTTTGTAACGAATGTGTATGAACTTGCAAAAGCATTTGTATTGGAATTAAAATTTATTTTAATGTTTCCGCTGCAATATTTTATTAAAGTTAATGTAATTATATGTTTTATGTGTGATGATTGACCAGCTGTGAGTGTCCCGAGAACAGGGCCTTACAAGTTGGTATCAGAGCCAAAGTTTAAGTGAAACGGGTAAATTTTCAAAATAAACCTAAACTTAAACTGAAAATGGGACGGAAAGGGAAGGGATGCTAGTCTGAGTAGTTGCGTGGCATCAGGTATTTTCTTTAATGACAACCGACATTATATGCGCATGTTATGTGGTTTATGTGCCTTTAGTAGATTTAGATACTGATGTAGTCAGGATTGATAATTCTTAGGGTATGGAGAGTAAAGTAAGTGGCTAATCACAACTGGCCACTGTAATTAGGGACTTACTATACTTGACATAAACTGAGCTATCCCCTTGAATGACTGTATTGGTGTTTGAATGTTATAGCATGTTAGAGGATGGCCGGTGGTAGATCATCGAAGGCTTCACGTGGTGGAGGTCGTGGTGGACGTGGTGCTGAACCACATGTCACGAGAGGAAGGCCTAGAGCCGAAGAGGTGGTTCATGAAGAACCTGAGACCCCTCATCCAGTGGCTGGGGATGAGAGTGCTAACTTAAGAGCCTCGGTGAAGGAGACTGTTGTTGAAGAGGCGCATCGGGTCATGCAGACAATCTTACCATCTGTAGTGACAGAAGTGATAAAAACTGTACGGGAGGGGGAGAGGAAGGAAAGGAGTAGGCCTACGGGCGAAGGAAGACAGCTCTAGATTGAGACGGTTCTCTCTGATGACGAAGAAGAAGAGCCTACACCGGAGGCAACACGAGGCTGCAACTATGGGGCATTTCAAAGATGCAAGCCCCTGACCTTCGATTGTAATGGCACTACTAGTGCTGCTCACCGATGGGTGAGAGATATGGAGGTCGTATTGAATATCAGCGAGTGTCAAGAGGACCAAAAGGTGGTTTGAGCTGAAGAATATCATCTAAGCTAAGGGTAGTCGGGCGATTGGAAGAATGAGGTGGTCTGAGCTGAAGAAGCTGGTAATTAAGGAGTTCTGTCCTCACAGGGAAATGGATAAGGTGGAGAGGGAGTTCCTGCAGCTGGAGGCAGGGACCATGACACATCAACAGTACACCACCAAGTTCAATGAGATGGCATGGCTGGTGCCGGATCAAGTGACACCCTTGTCACGAAAGATCAAGAGATATATCCAGGGTTTGCTGGTGGATGTCCGTAGGCACATGATCACTGCCCGACAGAGCACGTTTAGGTCGGCGGTTGACTTGGCAGGGAGGTTGTATGATGAAAGGACCGTGGTGGTGGATGAAGTTAGCAACAAGAGTGGTGGTGACTAGAATTGGAATAGGAAGTGGGTTGGACGTGGTGAGGCCACTCCAAGCAACAAAGGTGCATGGGTGGATGACCGACGTGTGCTCACATTCGGTGCGGGGCTGAGAAGGTGTGGTAAGTGTGGGAAGGAACATACCAGAGATTGTAGATGGGGTTTGAACGTGTGCTTCAAGTATGGGAAGCCTGGTCATATGGCGAGAGAATGCAAAGCGAGGAGACATTTAACTATGGCGGAGAGGGCCACATGAGTAGGGACTGCAAGAAGCCAAGGGCTGAAGCCTCGGGAGTGAAGAAGGCCGAAAGAGAAGGGTAGTGGGCGAGTGCCAGATCGTTCACAATGACGCAGGAGGAGGCTAGGACGGACCCCGATGTTGTGTCAGGTACGTTTCTAGTAAATCAAACTTTAGCCTTTGTGTTATTTGATTCTGGTGCTAGTAAAAGTTTTATTTCTGCTTCTTTCTGTGCTAAATTTCATGTTAGTAGTAAGAATATAGATACGCCCTTAGATGTAGAAACTGCCATAGGTATGTCTACCAGGATTTCAAAGATGATAGAAGGATATGGCATAGAACTAGAAGGTCACAAGTTTCCTGTTAGACCATTTGTGATGACCTTAGGTGGGTTTGACGTAGTCCTAGGAATGGATTGGTTGGCTGACTACGATGCGAATATTGTGTGTCGCAAGAAGATGGTTTGATTGACAGCGCCTGACAGGAGTTCAGTGATAGTTTATGGTGATCGGTTCACGACGATCCCGAAAGTGATTTCGATGGCGGTGGCGGGAAAGTGCATGACACGTGGATGTAGTGCCTACTTGGCCTACATAAAGGATGTGGACACACCAACACCACAACTGACCGACGTACCGGTGGCGTGTGACTTTCCAGACGTGTTTCCCGATGAGTTACCAGTAGTGCCACCTGATCGCGAGATTGAGTTCCAGATTGGCTTGATACCAGGTGCCCAACCTGTTGCTAAGGCACCGTATTGGTTTGCTCCAACCGAGATGAAGGAACTGATGGAGCAAATACAGGAGTTGCTTGATTAGGGGTTCATTAGACCGAGCATCTCACCTTGGGGTGCTCCAATCTTAGTAGTGAAGAAGAAAGACGGTAGTATGAGAATGTGTATAGACTACCGTGAGTTGAATAAGCTGACGATGAAGAATCAGTACCCCTTACCGAGAATTAATGACCTGTTTGATCAGCTTCAGGGTGTCAGTTGGTTCTTGAGGATAGACCTTCGATCTGGCTACCATCAGTTGAAAGTGAAGGTGCAGGATATCCCTAAAACAGCTTTTCGCACGCGTTATGGATACTACGAGTTTCTCATTATGTCATTCAATTTAACCAACGCGCCAGCTGCTTTTATGGATTTGATGAATCAAGTGTGTTGGCTGATGTTTGATAAATCAGTGATTGTGTTTATTGATGATATCCTGATTTATTCGAAGAGTGAGAATGAGCGTGTTGGTCATATTCGAGAGGTGATGGAGACATTGAGAAAAGAGAAGTTGTATGCCAAATTCTGCAAGTGTGCATTCTTTTTGCGCGAAGTCCAGTTCTTGGGCCATGTAGTGAATCCTAAAGGGATTATGGTCGACCCAGCAAAGGTGGAGGCGGTGATGCAATGGAAGTCACTGAAGATGCCATCCGAGATTCGTAGTTTCTTGGGTTTGGCGGGCTATTATAGAAGATTCAATCAAGACTTCTCTAATATAGCTTCTCTATTGACTAAGTTGACTTGTAAAGATGTAAAGTTTGTATGGGGTCAAGCTCAAGAGAAGGCATTTGAGGAGTTAAACACGAGGTTGACTCAAGCTCCTGTCTTGTTGTTACCCGATGGAAGCAAGGAATTGGTGGTTTATTTAGATGCTTCCTACTCGGGGTTGGGATGTGTGTTGATGCAAAGAGGAAAGGTTATAGCCTATGCATCCCGACAGTTGAAAGTTCATGAGCTTAATTATCCTATTCATGACTTGGAGCTAGCATCCATGGTCTTTGCGTTAAAATTTTGGAGGCACTACCTGTATGGGACGAAGTGCACCATATTCACTGACCACAAAAGCTTGAAGTACTTCTTCGAGCAGAAAGATTTGAACATGAGGTAGAGGGGATGGTTGGAGCACAAAAAGGATTATGATTGCGAGTTCCATTACCATCCAGGCAAAGCCAACATGGTGGCGGATGCCCTTAGCCAAAAGGAAAGGCCCAAGCTAATTCGGGTGAAGGCATATCAGTTGGTTATGACCTCTGATGTGATGAAGCAGGACAAGGAGTTTCAAGATGAAGCATTGAAAGAAGAACATCTTAACTTCGAAAGAATGAGAGGCCTGGTTGCGGAATTGGGTGAAAACACACTCGGTGTTAGGACCTGATTCGGGAAGATGTGGATTCCTCATTTTGGGGATCTACATGGGAAGATTATGAATAAAGCTCATTAGACTCGATACTCCATTCATCCTGGTGCTACGAATATGTACCAACACATGAAGAAAGATTATTAGTGGCCTGGTATGAAGCGCGACGTAGTGGAGTACGTGTGTAAGTGCCTTGCAAGTGAAGGCGGAGCATGAGAAGCTGTATGGAAAGGACCAACCTTTGGATATACCGGAGTGGAAGTGGGAGTATATCACCATGGACTTTATAACGAAGCTACTGCGCACCGGGAGAGGGTATGATGCCATATGGGTGATAGTTGATCATTTGACGAAGAGTGCTCACTTCCTACCGATCCGCGAGACATATTCATCCGAGAGGTTAGCGGATCTGTTCATTAAGGAGATTGTAACTCGTCATGGTGTGCTGGTGTCTATTGTTTCTGATCATGACACTCGGTTTACATCTAAATTTTGGAAGAAATTTCATGATGCGATGGGGATGAGGTTACATATTAGCACGGCTTATCATCCCCAGACAAATGGTCAGTCAGAAAGGACCATTCAGACCCTGGAAGATATGCTTCGGGCATGCGTTATTGACTTTGGAGGAAGTTGGGATGATCACTTACCGTTAGCTGAGTTCTCACATAACAACAGTTATCATGCCACCATTGGTATGCCCCCTTATGAGATGCTATACGGTAAGAGATGTAGAACGCCTGTGTGGTGGTGTGATATTGGCCATAAAGAGTTAGGGAGCGTCGAAGTGGTTGAGGCTACGACTGAGAAGCTGGAAAGGATCAAAGCCTTTATGAAGGCGGCTAAAGATAGGCAAAAGTCGTATGCTGATAAACGTCATAGACCGATTAAGTTCCAGGTGGGTGACAGAGTTATGTTGAAGTATCACCTTGGAAAGGTATCATTCAGTTCAAAAGCGGGGCAAGTTGAGCCTGATATACATAGGGCCTTTTCGAATTGTTGCTCGAGTAGGGGAGGTGGCCTATAGATTGGAGCTAGCAGATGAGTTAAGTGGAATTCATTCGATATTCCATGTATCTCATTTGAGAAAATGTTTGGTAGACGAGGATATGGTTGTACTACTAGAGGACATCGAGATAGATGAACGGCTCAATTATGTGGAGCAATTAGTGGCGATCATTAATCGAAAGGAGAAGAGGTTAAGGAATAAAGTGGTTCCTCTTGTGTGTGTACAATGGAAACACAGGAAGGGATCTGAGTCTACGTGGAAGACTGAAGATGAAATGAGAAAGCATTACCCATGATTTTTTGAGGAATAACAAGTTTCGGGGACGAAACCTATATAAGGGGGTGGACTTGTAACACCCAGTTATTTTTAGAAGGCTCAAACAAAAGAATAAGTGAAGAAAAAGAAGGAAAAGTTATGAAACCCAAGTCGAGGGGTTAAGTGTGTAAAAAGGACAAAATGTTTGAAAAGTGGGTGTAAAAGGTGGCATGGCCGCCCATGTTGTCTACACACCCACATCATTTGGATTTTAGAGAAAGAAAGAAAGGAGAGTAGAAACTCTCGGATATTTTGAAAAACAAGAAGAAGAAAGTCGAATTCAAGGTAAGAATTCATGGTTTTTAAGATGTTCTTAACTAACTTTATCCTCGGGTGTATGCTTATGTGTGTTTGTGTGTTTTGGTGGGTTTCTAGGCGGTTGAACTAAATTGAAAATGGGTTTGGAAGAAGCCATACTCAAGAGGCTGCAAAGGTGAGTTCTAGATACCCTTTTTACTCGTTTCTAACTGCGTTGGGGCTGGAAATGCATGTATGAATGTTTTTATAAAATGGGTTTTTACGCGTATGTTTATGTGTGTATGTTGAGGGTGGGGTTTGGACTCTGGGCTATGTATGTGCTTGATGATATTTTGGTTGTGTTATTAAGGCTTAGAATGTATGATTTAAGCTTAGAACATGATAGGTGATGTTTGGGGACTGAATTATGATGTTAAGAGTGAATTAGACTGCCCATGCGCCTAAACAGTAGCCCATGTGCCCAATAGAAATAACTACCTAAGTGTCCCATACACCCAAAACCTCATGCGCCCAAATAGTACCCATGTGCCTAGAAATAGGCTGAAATTAAGTGTTCATACACCAAGATAGCTCATGCGCCCAGGCACTCATGCGCCTAGGCACTCATGCGCCTGCATATTGTCCATGTGCCTAGAACTGCCCAGAATAGACTAAGTGTTACCCAAGCGTCCCAATAGTGCCTATGCATCCCAATAGTGCCCATGCGCCTGAAATTTTCCCAAGCGCCTAAGTGTTCCCCATGCGCCTGCATAGTGCCCATGTGCCTAAAGACTTAGAATATTTTTTGATATTTGGGGGAAAATGTAAATGTAGGCTTTGACTTGGGAGGTTTCCGGGGGCAACGTAAGTTGACTTCTTGAAGTCATAGATGATGTGATGGGCGATGTATGATGATGTATGTTTGATGCTTATGCATGATGGTATGTATGATGTATGTTATGTATGTATGTTATAGATGTGTGATGGTTCCTTGTATGGTGATGTTGTATGTTCCTGTTGAAGTTCCTTATTATGTATGATTATTTTCCCGTGGCTTTACATTGAATGTTAATCAATGAAATAATAAAGTATTATGTAACGTAAAATGGAAGATAATGAAAGAGGAACGTAATGAAAGAATGCATGCATTAGTGAATGAATGAAAGTAACAAAGGCTTGCAAGCAAATGTATGGAGGTTCACACCCAATGAAGAGTGTTAGATCAACTGTGTGCGGGTTAGCTACCCTAGAAAGAAGCACACTGGGGTCTGAATCCTTGTGATAGACCATATGTATGGAATCCTTGCTACTTGCCCCAGGTACTGCAGTCAGGTTCGTGCACAATGTTCGAGATCTATGAAAGACCTCAGGCCCGGTAACCAGCTTCGTGCACAATGTTCGGCGTATAGCATAAGGCATTGATCCTGAATGAAAGAGAAAAGATAAGTGGTGAATGTACTTCCCCTAGGTACTAAAGTCAGCTTAGTGCACAATGTTTGAGGTCTATGAAAGACCTCAAGCGCAGTAACCAGCTTCGTGCACAATGTTTGGGGTATTGTACATGTCATCGAAAGTAATGAACGTACGAATAAAAGTAAGAAAGATATGTATAAAAGTAACAAAGGTGAATGATAATGACGTACGATGAATGAAAGAAAGTTAATGAACGAATGATGAAGATAATAATGTTATTATCTATGTGTACATATGATGTGTGATCATGTATGAAAGGAAAGAACGGTTTTAAACGAAAGTAAAGTATGTTTTATTTAAAACTAGAACTCGCTCAATAATGCTGACTTTTATATATTTCCAGTTGGCAGGTAAAGGTTGTTGAGGATGGCACGGGGCAGCTACTTGGCTCTTTTTGGATGGCATTCTTTTGTTTAATGTTTTTGCATTATAATACGAACAAACGATGTTTTGTAATGAATGTGTATTAACTTGCAAAAGCATTTGTATTGGAATGAAAGTTTATTTTAATGTTTCTGCTGCAATATTTTGTTAAAGTTAATGTAATTATTTGCTTCTGCTGCAATAATAATAATAATGATAATAATAATAATAATAATAATAATAATAATAATAATGAATACTAATAATTTTACTCTTAACATTTTTAAATTATAAAATATATAAAATTTAATAAATAAAAGACCTATTTTTTTATTAAAACACACTATTTAAAAATAAATTTTTATAAAATACATAATACAACAAATTTTTTCTTAAATAATCATTTTTCTTAAAATAAAATATTTAAAATCACAACTTTTTTATAAAAAAAAAGTTTACGAAAAATGCATTATTGTTTATTTACTTAAAGTAACTATATATATATTATGATATGGTAGAATGTTAGAGCTACAAACAGATAAAGAATAAAAGTGATTAAATTCGTGAGGCATGAGTTCAACACGGAGGGATAAGAATTAAGATTAACATTATAACAACTAACAAGAAAACTAAGTAAATAATCTTCGAAAAATTGTTTTGGGTGAACTTGAGAAAGAGAGAATTTTGCTTATGGTGAATGTCCTTCTGCATGTTGATTAAGATATAAAAACTCCCATGCTTATAATGTGTTATAATATAACTATAGTTAAAATTAATGAGAGTAAAGATGCAACTTTGGAATTGCAGAGAATTTAAGAGGAAATAAATATATATATATATTCTAAGAATTACACAGAGATTCGAGAAGAAATAAAGAAATGTATAAATTCTAAAAGATTTTATAAGATTTGCATTTTCTCATATAGACAAATACGTTATCTATATTATAAAGTTTTATTATTTGGGAGACAAGTTTGAGTGTGGATTTATCCATACAAATGTGTCCATGCCCTTTATATCAATAATTCATAACAATAATAAACATGTTTTCAAAATCGGATCGGACGTCGAACCGGACGCCTTATTGGTTTGGTGGTCAGATCAGATTTAACTATATTTTAATTATATTTATATATATAATTAAATATAAGTAATTTATATATGATTTACATATATATTTTATAATTATACATAAAACTTAACTATATTTATATATCCGATGTACTAATTTGTGGTTTAACACCCCAATTTTACCCATTAAAAT
>BJCM01208664.1:0-25046 GCA_018326385.1 Flaveria bidentis
TATCTATTCTTTCAAGGTTTAATCATAAGCATGTAAGATATAACCTTGAAAGGTTGGGGATTCATCATACCATCACAAAACAGCCCCTATTAGGTTGTTAAAACCTCATAAAACCAATTTTAAAAGGATAATGAAGCTAGTCATCCACATATCCGGCTCTAGAAGCCAATGTTGGGTTTGTTAGACCAATATTTTAGTAGTTTAACCATTTAAACAAGAAAGGCGCAGTGGAAACATGCCTTAATATAATGATTAATAAGCTGAAAATTAAGCCTCATTTTATGTCAACAACAAACCCAAGATTATAAGGATCATATATATGTGAAATAACTAGCAAAAAAGTAAACAATAACAACCAAAATCGACCACGGAACTACCTTCCAAAGCTGCCCAAAAACGTTGGATGAACCACCTTCCAAAGGGCTGCCCAAAAACGTTGGATGTGAAGAAGAGGATGAAGTCTTGAAGGACCAAAACACCAAGGAAGATGTCCTCAAGCTAGTATATCCACAAGCCTCAAGCAAGACACTTTGTTGCTAGGCTTTTGGACACCAAAACGCACCACAAAAGCTGCTGGAATCCGAATTTCAGCCTCTATATTCTTCAACAATGGTGAGGAAGAAATGTTCTTGAGGTGCTTGCATGTAAGAGAGAGAGAGAGAGATGGAGTGTGTGTGTTTCAAGAAAAACTAGTGAAAGAAACAAGTGGCCATGGACCCCTATTAGGGGCGGCCGAAACTTGAAAAGTTTTGGGGTTTTCCCCCCCAAAAACTTTCACTAATGTTTTACTAATAATACGTATAAGTTATTTAATTAACCTTTTAATTATATAACTTATACACAAACTATTATTATTATTTGATGTTATTTATCCATCTTAAATAACATTACAAATAATATCCATAAACAAAGTATCCTTATAATTTGTTTCATCTCATATGCAATTTATTTAGAAACCCCATTTTCTAAATTAGTGTATTTATTCAATTGCATGATCTTATCATCAATTAAATATTTATATTAGTGTTTGGAAGCTTGTTATTGGGTATGATCCGACTTGGATCATTACGTACTAACCACATCAATATTCAATGTGTTCTTGGGCATCAAGAATCCTACAATATTTTTCTATCATCTTCATCATCTGCTTCATCATCATCATCATGATCATCATTATCATCACCCTCTCGTATCTTAAGAGGCTCATCCTTTGTGCCTTTGAGTTTGAGCATGATGGTCTTTTTAGCATCCTCCAACTCCTCAATCTTCTTAGTGGATAGAACTTCATGCTCTTGCAGTTGAGCAATCTCTTGACTTTGAACAGCCATCTGTTGAGCCTGATCCTTTATTTGCTAGGCCTGCTGAGCGATCTGTTGTGCTTGGGCAGCGTTCTGCTCCACAAGCTGTCTGATTTGTGCAGCTCTTTCCTTGTCAGCAGCCCACAGCTTCAGCACCATCTTGTTCAGTGCTGCCAGCTGATCCTCTACCCCAACAGAAGGTAGGGATAATCCTATAGTGAATGGTTGGTGGGATGATGGTCCGGGCTGGTGGCTGGTGGTAGTGGTGGTGGCTGTGGTGAATATGGGTGGTGGTATATGTGCGGGTGGTGATAGGTAGGTTGTAGTGGTGGTGGAAGTAGTGTAGATAAGTGGTGGAGTGGCTGTGGTAGTGATGGTGGGTGAGGTGGTAGTAGTGGTGGTAGTAGCTGTGGTAGTGGGTGAGTGAGTGGTGGTGGTAGATATGGTGGTAGTGGTGGTGGGGGTAGGAATCAGCGTGAACCTTCGTCTTTTCAGCTTCATCCCATGGGGCTGAGCCATCCTCTTATTCCTTAAACCCCTCGAGGAGGATGCTCCCCCTGGGATGCTGAGCTGGTCTGGGGTATAAGTAGGATCTTTAGTAGTCTCCCCAGACGCAGCTTGGCGTCCTCCAACCGTCTCTATCCCATGTTTGGTGGCAACCACCCTGCTGCCTACCGTTCTGGTCAACGGCTCATCATTACTCTCCTCTTTCTCATCAGGCTTGAAATCCTGATGGAAACTAGCTATGTCGGCTTCTCCATGAGTAGATGGTGGAGGTGTAACATGTGCAGTGGTGGCCCTAGATGAAGCGGGGCCAGTGTCTCCACCATCGCCACTGTCATTATCCCCGGAGTCATCGGATGGGAGAGCAATCTGCTAAACGTCCGAGTCACTCTCCTCGTGACGCCACTTTCGCCTAGCCGGCGCCACGTAGTCTTCTCTCGCCAAGTGCCCAAACAATCTCTTTACAGGGGCTTTACCTGCTTGCCCCTGTAGACCTTCATTCTCCCGAGAGTGGTGTCATCCATGATCTCGAGAGATACAGCATCATGGCTCTCCTTAGGCAGCGAAGGAAGCTTCTCGTCTATAATCATTTGTAGAAATCTTGGGTACATGCCGAAGCTTTCCTTGCCTTTGGCCTCTAGATTCTTGATCAAGTATGACAATATCATGTTGGAAAAGCTGAAGGGGTGATTCAGCACCAGTGCCATGTAGGAATTCTGGATTTGGTCCGATAAGTCATCAAATCCACCCCTTCTTAAAGCAATGCACTTCAGTATAACATGAGCTAGGTACTTGAATTAGGGACACAAGTTGGTTTTATTGAGCACACCTGCGTTGATGTCCCCAGTGTACCTCATTTGAAGAAAGCATCCTCTTACTGTAAGTGGATGTAGTCTGGTTTGGTAGGCAACATCATCTCCCAAATCCAGTACCCGTCTCAGACCAGCTGCTGTGATCTCAATATCCTGGCCAAAGATAGTGCTACGAATATTGTAGGGCTCAGTCGATCTGTCAACATGTGCACCTTCCTAGAATGCCTGTTGTATAGATCGATAAGGTGTGCATGGTGTAGATATCGTTTGATGTATCCTCGATCTCTTTAGAAATGCAATAATGTTGGCAAACTCGGCAACATTCCGAGTGGTGGCATCCAAGTGAGCACAAATATTATGCTTGGTGTTGATGATCTACCTATTAGCCATGATTTTGTAGCACAAGACAAATGCATATTAGATCAGCACATAACAAAGGTCTTTTCACTTTAAACTGTTTAAGATCAATCTGGTTCAATAGTGCGATTGAACCATAGGACTGAGTTCAGTCGGTTGACTTAGTATGCGACTGAATTCAATCGGTTGAATTAGCATGCGACTGAGTTCAATCGGGCGACTGAGCTCATACGCCTCGTTCATTCGGCCGACTGAGTCATTCGCCCAGTTCAATCCTGCGATTGAAGTTCATTGGGAGTGAGCAGTCGCATACTTCTCTGTTTGACATCTTTATGCTGATTCTATGTCAATATTTGCAATTCAACATGATGTTCAGGTTCTTTAGACTCGCAGGATTGTTAATAGTTGATATATTCCTTTCATTTTACCCAATTTCGTCATTTAATTGGTCTGCTTGTTAGCTAAAACTTCTTTATTGATATTAATCTAATTCGGCCTGTTAGGGTTATGTTTCACAGCGCATTGTGTGCGATTAGGGTTGCTTATTACCTGCAGAAGATGTAAGAACTCGTTAGTCACACAATGGAGAAGTGAAAACGATCTAATCAGATTTGGGCAGAGTAACGGCACTATCGGGCATTTTTAGGGCGATTGAAGGGTGATCAACAAAGGCGGCCGACTTTAGCCCTATTTATACTAAATCTGCTTTCAATCGGTCGACTGGGTCCATTTGCACTTTGCAAGAGTGCGATTGGAGTTGAGTCGTGCGATTGGCCCAGTCAGTCACATTCAGTCGGGCAACTTGGGTTCAGTCGGGCGATTAATTCATTCGGTCACCTCATTCAAGCAATTGGCTCAGTCTTGTAGACCAGTCGTGTGAATCGTTCATACTCATGCTCCAATCAGGTGAATGGTTCATAAGTATGATTCAATCATACGACTGGTCCATACTTATGGTTCAGTCGTGCGAATGGTTCATACTTATGAGTTTGACCTTATGACACTTTAACACTTAGCCTTTTTAACAGTTGATACAACTTTTCAAGCATACGATCATCTCAGACATGATCTTTTTTAAGTTAGAAAACCTTTGATCACCTCAGTCGTGATCCTTTTAAACAAAACATTTTGTCACCTCAGATGTGACCCATTTTACATTTAAAACACATGTGGTCACCTCAGACGTGACCCTTTCTAAGTGATTAAATCCCAGATTGAATTCCATGGCATAGTTTGACGTTTAAAACTAATTTGACAAAAAAATTAAAACAAAATAAAAGAACTAAAACTAAAAGACAAAACTAAACATATTTTTTATGATTTTGTGTGAGGTGGAAATCATAAGACAGATATCTAACAGATTTATCCCTAGAACAATACAACTTCAAATTATTATGACCATAACTGGTACGTTTCATTATGGAATCATACAGGTATTTCAAATCATTTTGGACATGTTACCAAAATCTTTTGATGCAAGATTTTTGTTTTCAGCGAGAGTCATTAGCAAGTTTAGGAAATCATACTAGTACTATAAGATGCACACATTGATTTGGAATTTCAAAATTACAGCCACGATGATTGTCAGTACACTTGTCCACTTAATTCCATACACAGACTTTTGACACACATTGGTGATACATTAGGTTAAATTTATTTCAACCAGCATTTATGGATCCCACACTTATATAGTAATCAACATTCCTCAGAAGATTTTTGAGCGGTCAACAGGTATTTGGACAAGAAGAAACTATTATCAGAGAATTCAAAGAGAAGCCAAGCCTCAGGTCAGTTGTAACACCCAGCCCCTCGCATCAACAATATTGTCCGCTTTGCTAACTAGGAGCTCACGGATTTTCTTTTGGTTGCCCGGGTGAAAACTTCCCAGGGAGGTCACCCATCCATGGATTTTTTTCACCTGAGCACGCTTAACTGTGAAGTTCTCCTCTCATCCACAGCCAATACGCCCAAAACGTGTTGTTGATATTAGAGGCCAGACATTCCTTATGAACCAGAAATCTATCCTATCCACGGCCGATGTGGGATTTGTGTAGGGTGTCACAAGCACCCTTGTTTGGACACATCATCCTTGATGAGGTATGTCCCACATCCCGAACGACACAGGAGTGTACCATTCTGTAACACCCAGCCCCTCGCATCAACAATATTGTCTGCTTTGACAACGAGGAGTTCACGGATTTAGTTTTGGGTGCCCGGGTGAAAACTTCCCAGGGAGGTCACCCATCCCTGGATTGTTTTCACCTGAGCACGCTTAACTGTGAAGTTCTCCTCTCATCCACATCCAATACGCCCAAAACGCGTTGTTGATATTAGAGGCCAGACATTCCTTATGAACCAGGAATCTCTCCTGTCCACGACCGATGTGGGATTTGTGTAGGATGTCACAAGCGTTTCTCCTGAGAATTGAACTTGTGCCATGTGATATGCAAACTTATATCGCAACCACTAAACCAAACTTATATTACACCCGGCCCCACGCATTAACAATATTGTCCACTTTGCCCACGAAAAGCTCATGGATTTGTTTTTTGTTGCCCGAGTGAAAACTTCCCAGGGAGGTCACCCATCCCTGGATTGTTCTCACCTGAGCACGCTTAACTGTGGAGTTCTCCTCGTATCCACAGCCAATACGCCCAAAACGCATTGTTGATGTTAGAGGCCAGACAATCCTTATGAACCAGAAATCTCTCCTGTCCACGGCCGATGTGGGATTTGTGTAGGGTGACACAAGCACCCCTTGTTTGGACTCATCGTCCTCGATGAGCCCGAGAAGTCACCATCCTTGGTGAGGTATGTCCCACATCCCGAATGGCACAGGATTGGCTCTGATACCAATATGTCACGCGCCTTACGGTATTACCCCGTTTGTGGAAATTGAGGGTGTGACATCAGTGCCACCGCACAGCAGAGAGGCGGCAAACAACAAAGAATTCTAGAATATGTAGGCTATGCTTATCCTCAGGTCAGTGCCACCGCACAGCAGAGAGGCACAAAACCTATCTTCTTGTTAGAGCATAATTTTTTTTTCTTTTTGCACATAACACACCAACAACATCTGTTATTAGCTTGAGTGAGTTTATTTTTCATTTTTTTCGTGCTTTGCTCTTTTTGTGGTCATCCGCACACATTTGTGGCATTTATTTGCTCGTCACCCCTTATTGGAAATAACTGATTGTGTTAACCAGTGATGAGATAGGAACCCACAGCCAGTTGAACAGCTTAGTTTAAATTGAAGTCACCAATGAGGTCTAATCATCTATTGTGTTGAATCTACCGACACATCATCTAGTGGTCTAACAACCTCTAGATCTACTTTCTTTGTGTTACCTTAGTAGTAGCCAGTTTTACTTTCATTTTTCCTGTTATATTGCTCAGACTTCTCAGACTTATAATTTGAATTTTGTATCTAATTCAATTTAAATCTTTTAAATTCCCAAATTCTTTGTTCCTGTGTACTATCATTTTCTATAGTCATTGAATCAGTTTCACAGATATGATCTAATTTCTATCAGCTAGCCTGTCCTCCTCCCTCGTTTTTTTTTTGTTTTTTTTACTAACTTAACCTATTCTCCCCCTAAAATCCGAAACTGGTTTTGCTTTTTAGGATTTTAATAGGCGAACAAATAAAAACCCTAAAATTAATAAAATAAAATAAGATAAAATATAGGAAAAATGGACTCGACGCATCGGACTAAACATGTTCATATTCTGGAATGACATCACTTTTCTTTTTAACGCCATTGACCTCTAACAGATATAGAAAACGTGGTTAATCAAAGGCTTTTGTGTAGAGGTCAGCGCGTTGGAGATCCGTATTTATTTTAACAACATCGATTAGATTTTTTTCAAAACAATCACGTATAAAGTGATATTTAATACCGAAGTGTTTGGTCTTAGGATGTTGGACTGGATTTTTAGCAAGTGGAGTCCCAGCTGTGGAAGCATTCTAGTGTAGTTACTAACTCTTTAAATGACTCAAATGTTTCTAATTTTGATTTCAGAAACAGCACCCAAGAGAATCTTGAGTAGTCATCTGTAACTGCATAGCAGTACAAGTCACCTGTGATGCTTCTTGTACTGACTGGACCAAACAGATCCATGTGAAGAATTTCAAGAGCCAATTCAATTGAATGAACTTTCTTTTCCTTATAAGACTTCTTCGTCTATTTTCCTTTCTTGCAGGCAACACAAAAATCCGGGAGTTGGAAGTTTTTGACGTTTACTCCTCGCACTAGATCATTCTAGATCAGGTGATTCATCTTTTGTGGATTGATGTGCCCCATTCTCCTATGCTAGGAGAACGAATCCTTCTCAGTAGCCTTTGACAAGAAGCACTGAACTTGATGATCCGATATGGAAACCTTTGATAGATCCAAGACGTAAAAGTCATTATATCTTGAGGCAGACATTAAGACTTGATCCTCCGGGATCACATAGTCCTTTTTCAGGACATAGCACTTCTTATTGTCGAATACTACCTTAAATCCTTTTTCACATATTTGGGATACAGAAAGTAAGTTGTTTTGAAGTTGTTGAAAATAGTTGACCTTATCAAACTTCACTTTCGGGTTCCCCACTTCCCCTTGAGCTATGATGTAACCTCCTTTGTTTCCAACAAATGAAACATGACCTCCTTTAATTTGTTTGACGTTTGACAAGAGTGTCATGTTCCAAGTAATGTGCCTAGATGCTCCGCTATCTACAATCCAAGTATTTGTATCAGCACTATAGCAAACACCCTGCACATTCAATAAAAATCATTAGTTGAGGTTAGGGACCGAAGCCTTAATTGGCTTGGGTGACCCAGAAGAATCACACATCATAAATTCCACCCACTGTTCTCTTGAGGGTGAGGGAAGATCATTCATCTTCTTGTTCTTATTATCAAATACAAGGATGGACTTTTCTTTCCATAAACCAGTTTTATGTAAGGCCTGTTTGTGATAAACTATCGACTGGCTAATGGGTTGAACTTTAGGTTCACTAACTCTCTTTGGTGGCATCATGGAGCTTCTTTTGGATGAGCTCTGTTTAGTGTCAACAAGTTCAACTCTTTTCCTTGGAGTCTGATAATAGGGACAGTAAGACGCGATGTATCCATACTTTCCACAGTTGTAGCACAATCAACTTTCGACATGTTGGTATAACTGTTTCTGTGGAGAAGTGTGTGACACACGTGTGACTTTATTCGGTTTGGGTTTTGACACTTGTTGTTTAGAGGTTTTAACTTGTTTACTTGAACCTTTTCAACATCTTTACCGTTTTGTTTATCTGGACTTAGACATGAAGCACGTGTTTGGTTAACTTGTTTAGTATTTTTGGGTTCAGAAATAGACGTGTTTGACCCAGACTTTACCTTAACCTTCTCAAATTTTTCATCCAGATTAACAATAGGCATTTTACCTTTTGATTTTGAAGTGGTCTCCTTGTGTTTAGTGCGAGATACAATAATTTGACGTGTGGAATCTGGATCACTTACAAGAGGAGTGGACACCACATGATCCTTGATTGGGTTGTTATTTATTGGTTTGATTTTGGCATTCAACAAGGTCTCATACGATGGTGGAACCACTTTATAACCCAATCCCTCACCATTGTTGTGTTCTCTCACTAAGTGTTGGACAATGTGAGAAGAACTTGTCCAACTATGCAGTTTTTGTTTTAATGAATTTACTTATACTTCCAAAACTGTTTTTTGTTTCTTAGTTTCTTCTAAGGAGTTTAAATAGAACTTGATGTCATTTGCTTGGTTAAAATCCAATACTTTGGTTTCCCGTAGTTGTTTCATTGATAGTTCTATTTTTTCTTTGTAACTATGCTCATTTTGTTTTAGAACACGATTTGCTTCTGTGCATAGTTGCAAGTCCTTTACTAAGCTATCTTTATGATCTAATAACCGAGCAGATTTTAAGTCTATGCTTTCCTAAATATATTACATTAAATGCATGCATGACTATCAAATAATTTGTCTTTGGTACTTACCTAAGAGTGTGTGGTTGAATCAGCCATCAAAGCAGAGTCTGACTTTTCAGGTGCTGGTGATTCAGAACATTTTGTGCTTGTTCCTTCTTCAGGCAGGTGATCAACCACATTTGCAGTTTCTTCATTATTTGACATTGCGAGTTCCACTGCAATATCCCCTTCGCTTGCTGAGTCGCCATCTAAATCCTCAACACTAGCAATGTTGGATTCTCCCGGAGACACAAACCGAAAGCTCCAATCTTGTCCTTCGTCATTCTGAGGGGTCAAGGCCTTAGGATCCTTGCTTGACGAAGTAGGACTACTTGTGGGTTTATCCTGACGATTGAAAGATGAGAATGAATTCCCATTTCCTGTCTTCTTGGGCTTCACACATTCACGTTTGAAGTGCCCCTTTTCCCCACAGTTGAAGCAGTTAACTTTGGTCTTGTCAAAACCAAAAGTTGTGTCCTTAGTGGCAATCAAGTTCTGTCCGGTCTTCTTGACAAACTTCTTAGCTCTCCGAACAACACTTGCTAATGCCCACATGATGTCCATTCTCTCCGGCTATGTCTCGTCTACCTGCTCGTAGTCCTCATCTGCCAGATGGCAGTTCCCAATTTTCCCAGCAATTAATCTGTCATATTAGTGAACGAAAGCTGTTAAGAGATCCATATGCTCCTTGGTTACCTCTACTGTCACATTCTCGAGATTCTAGGTCTTCAGTTTTGTAGCATTGGCTTCAGGTGCTATGTATTGGGTACAAGATGACCCTGACGTGTCAGATCCTGAAGTAGTTGATTGAGATGGAGCAGCTGAACTCGACACAAATGCCATTTGAAGTGGTGCTCCAGACGTTTTCGCTTGTGGAGTTGAGTTGTACAGTGATGGATTCTGATTGTATGAAGACTTTTGGGCCCTGTACTTCATCCTCAACTCTTCCTCTCTCAGCTTCAGAATGAAATCGTTGATATCTAACATCACCAGCATATCATTCTGTCTAAGGTTGGATACAAAGAAAACCCACTTCTCTAGCAACCCATCTGCAAAGTTCGACACCTTGTCTTCCATAGACATTGTAACTCCATGAGTGTGCATCTCACTCATCAAGTGGTAGAACCAATCAATAACCTCATCCAAGCTCTCCTTACCCATTGACGAGAAGTTGTCGATCTCCTTCTTCAACGCTTTAGCCTTTAGAGCTTTTAATGAAGCATTCCCGTCATACCGTTTTTCCAATGCTTCCCATAACTTCTTTGCTTGCTTGTTCTTAGAAAATTGATGGAAGATATCCTTAGGAATTGAATGAGTTAGCAATGCATATACTTTCTTCTCAGCATTGTACTTTACCTTTTGGCCATCAGTCATGCTGCCTAAGGTAAGTTTGACTCCAACTGCACCTACAGGCATGCTATACCCTGTCTCTATCGACTCTCAAAGATTGGGATCTACTCCATTTAAGTAGATCTTGAATCTTTGCTTCCATTATGGGTAATCATCTAAAGTTATGAATTTATGAGGTTTATTGTGATTCCCCACTTCGTTTTCCAGAAGCAATAGATTCTGCATCCTTGAATCCCTCCCAACGGTGAATGCTGAATATTGATCCTCCATTACTATCGACTTTGAACTTTAGAACAAACTATTTTACTTGTGCGACTGAAGGAATGCGATTGAACACTTTGTGCGATTGAACAATGCGGTTGCGCCAGATGGGAATGAACAAGTGCGGATGGCTCAATCTTCCGAATGTGCAGGTGCGGATGAACACTGCGAATAGGCAGTTCAGTCGTACGGATGGATGAATGACTGAGTCCAATCGTGCATATGAGGGATGCAGATGGATTTAGTCATGCGATTGAGTCAATCGTGCGACTAAAGCTGCTGAATTTTGAGAATTCAAAGGTTTAAGGTATTTTGACGCAAAAATACGAATTTCTCACGAACCTTAATTGTCGTAGGCCGGAAAACGTTAACTTTTTGACCTGGAGACGTCTAAAACACTGTTTGACACAAAAAGATTGTGTTTTTTAGTGAAAAACACGATTTTTATATCAAAATCGATTGAATCACACGTAAATCAAGAGCCAAGGCTCTGATACCACTTGTTAGGATCGTGTACGGATGGAGTACTAACTGATTTACGTGTATACCAACTCAAATACTGCGAAATCCTATTTGATTGGAGATCCAATCAGTGAGAACGCACATAGAATTGATCTTAGAATGAATCTAAACGTTAAGAACAATTGCAAAACAATTTAGTGTGATCTACGAACTTGGAACAGGTTCTATAAAGTCTCTGGACGGCTAGTGTACGATTTAGTAAGTAGGGATTCGAATTCTTTAGTTTTTCCATGAATTAAGTTTTATTTATAGGTTAGGGTTTCTCATTCGTGTGACTGAACCATTAGTATGGTTCAGTCGTTCGACTGAGTCATACGATTGTTCCATCCGCACGACTGAGGCTTCAGTTGTGCGACTGAGTCAATCTCATGTCACAATCGTGCGACTGATCCAGTCTCCTTGTTCAGTTGTGCGACTGGTTCATTAGCATGAAGTTGTTCATGCGTATGGTCCATTAGCATGGGCCATTCGCATACGAACTTCACATGACTAAGTTTAAACATATTTCTCAACCATTCTTGACTAAGAACTATGTAAACAACCACAACCCTATATAGTTAGTTCAACCATGCATTATTACATAATAAGCAATGAAATATTCAACAAAATAAGCATAACCACACATTATATTTCATTCAGTATCCATTTTATTACATATATGTAAGACATGAAAGACATTTTACATTTGAGCTCCTAAGCTAGGTACACATGTATCTACAAAAACAGAACTGAAAATCATTAGAGTGTCCACTCCCTGAGAAAAAAGCATAGTTGTCCTAAAAGGGATTGGGTTGAGCTTGTTGAGACCTTGGAGTCTCGGGGAATATGATGTAAGACCCAGAAGAGCTAGATGGCTGTTGGGGATATGACAAGTACTTCTGCGGTTGAGGGGGTCTTAAGCCTTCAGCAAGCATGAAAGCGTTGCTAGCAGAAAGGGTTAAAGGTCTACTTCCTTGATGGCCACTCTTGTTTTCCATCTCTACACGATATCCATCTAGAATTCCATATAACTCAGTCATGGTAAGGGCATTCAGATTCTATGTCCTCTTGATGGAGACATAATAGAACGTCCACTCATTGGGGAGTGCATTCATGAATTTCCTTGAGAGGTCTCTTAATTCAGGAACTATTCCCACAGACTGAAGGGAAGAGATAAGATCCATGTACTTGAAGTATTGTTGGTGCAAGGTCTCTCCAGCAATATGAGTAAAGTTCTCAAATTGTTGTTTTAGTGAACTTTTCTTTGAGTCGTTGGAGTTAGAGTACATGAGGGTTAAAGCATCAAATAGTTCTTTAGCTGTCCTGCAATTCTCAAACACCATCATAATGGAGTTGGGAATTGCGATCATCAGAACAGTCATTGCCATTTCATCAATGTATATCCGCTTGAGGTCTTCTTTAGATTAGTCTTCTACTGCCTTCTCTATCATGGCACCACCTCTAGCAGGTGAAGCCACCTTTGGCTTGTAGGGACTATAGGTAATAGATTTCCACACGCGGCTATCTTGATGTCCGATGAACCCTTCTATGTGTCTGCTCCATTGTCTGAAGTTTTCTAGGGTGATGATGGGTGCTTTAGTCATCGTCCCCATTTCACATTTAGATTTCTGGTTAAGGTCCATGTTTGAGTGTAATGAGAGAATGAGTGAACAAGAGGTTGATTAGGATGGTTAGATCGCACAATCAAGAGCCTAAGAAGCTCTGATACCAATTGCCGAATCAGTTTTTGTATTCAATATAAGTATTTCTCTCAAACTCACTAATAAACACTCAAGAAGTATAGTTCTTCTAAGAGTTGATTATAATATACTAAGTAACACAAAGAAAACACAAGAGAATGACTTTCAAGATAATTGTATATATTACTTCTCAACTCAAAGTATTACAAGACTCTTACAAGCTTACTACAATAGTTACAATGAAAAACTATATATATTAGTACCTACAGCTGGATATACTTTGATACCAGTTAGAATCCTATAACTAAAGCAAATACTACAAAGCTATTGTTAAGGTATCTTAGATAATGTCTTACCTAAGATATGGTAGTCATGACATGACCATGACTTACCTTTTGTCACCAACTAAAGTTCGTAACTATACTAAATGATAAAGTGTGAACAGTGGAATAAAGTATGGTCAATTACATGGCCATTTGGGAAAACGCCATGCAGTATTAGAGGTCTTGCAGCGGAGTGTCAGAGACACCATACTTATGTGCACTGGTTCACTTATACTTCGGAAGTGACTACTTCTTTCGAGTCTTCCTTTGAACTTCATACTTTAGAAGTTGTAGTCTTCATTTCTTCTAAGTGTTGAACTCTCGGAAGATGAGATACTTGGTCTTCAGAAGCTGAAGCTTATCTTCGAAAGTCCTTTGAGCTTTGCTTCGAAAGTTCAGCATATACCTTTAGAAGTGTTGAACTTATCTTCGGAAGAACTTTATTAGTTGTACTCAAAATACTCTAAGTGTTTGGTTTTGGTTGCACCAGCCTTCTTCTTGATCGAACACATTGTGGATTGTGTTGTTTTTCCATTGAGTGATAAATTTTCTAGGAATAAATGGTCAATGATCAATCACTAATCAGAAGAAAATAAGAAAATGACAGAAAATGCGATCGACAAAACATTATTCATATTGATTAGTTGTAGTTGTAATCTATATAAGAGGATCGATTAGCCGTCGTTTAATTAAGCTAATTAACGAATCCAACATATTAAATTGTAAAAATGCATGATAAGTGTAGTTGGCTTTAAAAACAATGTTAGATTTTAGCCCATACAAAATTGTAGAGACCTGAGGTAATGATATAGGTGAATTTAAATAGTTTTAGTTATGATAAATGGAAATAGTTCAAATAAAAATGATAATACATCTAAAAATGTAAGAAAGAATATGATGAATCAATCTATAGAATAGATAAAGCATATGAGACGTGTATTTTAAGATAATTAAAATTAAGAACACATACTTGTATTAAGGCATATGGTACAACCATTATTAAGAAAAAAATAATATTTTTAACATTATTTACATATTACCAACCTTACACTTAGTGTAAATTACATAAAATTTTACATTATATACCCATAAATTAAAAAAAAAACTTAATTTGTTTTAAGATTTCAATTATATCTTTTAATCTATCATCTTTAAAAACTTTTTAAGACACAATCGTAACCTGTGTATATTTTTAAACGTTCTGGTGTAAATTTCTTATTGAACCAATCTGTATTTTGTAAGTTACAATAAGTTAATACGTAAATATACAAGTTGTCATACAAAATCCATTTATTTGGTGTTTTCTTTTTTAGCTTAGAAAAAATATAATAGACTTCTTTAAAAATTACTATAAGAATAACAAAAAATAGAAACAATGTTGCATGTAAAATGTAATCTCGCCGCATTGTGTGCGCATCATTCTAGTTTTGTTAATGAATGACTGAAATCAAACTATAGGATAAATATAATTAGATGGCCATTTTAGGCATAACTAATTTTGTTGAATTTTTTGAAATCTCCCACTTTTTATAATCGTTCATTACTTTATATATGACATTATTTTTATTAAAATACACAAAAAATGAATGTTTTTTTTCTTTTAAAACAAGTAGAATATTATTATATAAAAAGATAATATTTTTAAAATTTTTCTACTAATATAAAATATGCTCGTCATTATTTTATTAACATAATCCATTTTTAATTTTTGTTTTATGAACACTAATATGTTCTCAAATAGTGGATTTTAAAAAGGCATAATGATAAAATAATAGTGTTCTATAAATAGGGTATGTAAAACACAATTATAAATTAAGAAGTCATTAATCAATACATTTAATAATAATAAAATAACAAAAAGTGATATAAAATGTAAACACAATCATATGTCTCATTGTGTTTTTTGTATCCAGGAAAGAATAAGTTTTGAAAAACACAATAGTGACCTCTAATTGTGATAAACAAAAATAAGATAACCACAAATTATAAAACTTTTAATATAAATTGATCTAAATTGTAAAACACAATAATGAATCACATATAACGAATAATATTTTTTTTGATACAATGACCTAACATATTAGACTTATTGAATTGGTGTATTTGATACAATAACCAAAATAACATCATATTTAAAACAATACGACACATGTCAAGCTCAAAATACAAACCATGCATTGAATCATGACACTCATTTTTAAATAAAAAAGTCTCTTATTAGAATAATATTTCAAATCATGACACTCATTTTTATTTCAACAAGGAAAATACAAACCATGCATTGAAATACAAACCTTGAATTAAAAGACAAACCATAACTTAAAATAAAACTTGACCATTTAGAAGTCCTTAACACATCCGACTCAATGTCTTATTCACTACCATCTTTTTCCATCTTCGAAAGAACGAACCAACATCTTCACAGGCTTCAAGACATGATACTATAAAAAACTAAAACTTAGACACCCATAACATTTATGAAAAAAGACTTGATATTGTCTTTGAGTTCTTTGCCGGGGTTTTTTAATGTATCATCATATTTATATAGTGTTTCAATCACGCGTGCCATGTTGATCACACGCGTCTTGAGAGCCATAGGAATGACTTTACACATAAGCAATTCTTGGTTTATATCTTTCCATGCATCTTCTACTCTTTGGTTGAATAAATCATAGACATAATCCTCTTCCACACCATGTTCCTTCATGTAGCATTCCACAGTTGACACAAGATGCTTTCTTTGCTGCTCGTCCTACAGTTTTATTCATGAAATTTAGCGCTGATATTATGATGCTTATTTTATAATGAAGATCAAAGTTATATGTACCTTATGACCAATAATATCATCCATAATCCTACTAATCATAGATGCAGCTTTTACAAGAAGAGGAAAACTAAGAGCCCATTTGAATGCTTCTTCTGTTACTATCTCACCCATGCCAATAAAACTTGATGTTGTAAGCATTTTGTAGCCACCTGTTATAAATGTAACTGATTCATGCTCCTCCAATGTTGGTTTGTACCCCTCGTGTAACCATTTTGCTTCAATCATGTAATGTTTACACAACTCTTTTATCTGCATAAGAGAAATGTCACATTGATCACTTCAATTCTATATTGATTACTAGTAAGGGAGGGACCCAGGTGTTTCTCTTGAGGATCGTTCGCACCAAAAAAAACTTTTCACTAGATATATTACCTAATCTCGATTGACCACTGATAAATATTGCAACCAACCCCACATATGATCTTGATACCAACCCTAATAGAAGTTTGAAATCGACCTCAAAGAAAACTTTGACACCAAGACCTAATATATCTATTACTATTTAAACAATTAGCCATTTATGTCACTGCTTTTTATAACTCAATTACTTAAAAACCAAATAACTAATTAAGAAAATTATGCTTATTACTGCAAGAGTTTAAAAAACGTGAAAATGAGTTTACATCTGACAGACCTATTGGATAATGAGAATTTGAGTGATAATTATATTTGTTTTATCGAAAAGTAATTGCTTAGGAATGTTTTTCTAAATAGTGAAATAACTAGATATCATTAAAAATAAACCTCCTAATAAGCACTTACAAGATTATTGTATTTGCATTGTATGGTTTTAGAACGATTAATATACTTTTATCATATACCTAATGTATAACTTGGTTTTTTTATTTTGCGACTCGACACGATCCAAACTGACTGAAAATGTTTAACATTTAGCAATACAAAATGGACCCTTAAAAATTTCCGAACCCCATGAAAACAATTTTTGGGTCAGCAACTCATTACTATGTGCATATAAATAAAGTTATAAACATAAAGAAACTTAAACTAACCGACTCTTTGGCATAGTAAACTTGATATTTTTTTCCTTCGGATCCCATGATATCCTCTATTTCAGCGTAACAATCTAAGATTATTTTGTATGTCAGCTTCATGTAATCTGGAAGTGCATCCATGCAACCAACTGACCACCTATAGTTAATGTATATGTAAATTATAACTTTGATTAACTAACTTGATTTCAAGAGTAGGATCATATTATTTGTCATTGAATGCATGCTGATGTAGACATGTATGTACATACCTTTGTATTGCTTCGTTGAAAATCACAAGTTCTTCATAAGTACCATAATTATCATATGTGTCATCTAAAATCGTTGCAATTTTTATCACTTTTGTTAAAAATATTCTTGAACGAGAATATTGAGGCTCAAAGTAGACACCTAATATCCAGAAATAGGATTCAACCAATCTGTCCCTTACATAATGTAGATTCTTGGGAGGGTCAAAAGCTTTCCACCATCTAAAATATATAATTTAAACCCAAAACAACATAAATTTAAATACAATTTCAAATCTATAATAATAACTAGAATGAATGAATGAGCACATAAACATACTTTGAAAGTTCGCTGAGCTCTTTTTTGTGCAAGGATTGAAGCTTGTTGAAATCCAACTTCGCAAGTCTTAGCAAGGATTTATTATGTATGTCTTGTTGTTCATAGAAAGGTATGTATCGTAGTGCGTCTAGCCTTGTTAGCCTTTTTCGTATAGGTCGCTCTAGTGCTTCTTGTATTTGCCTTGAAAGGGGAAGACTACACTTCCATTTAAAGGGATCTTTTATTATTTTCTGAAGTTTAATTCTTGTAAAAACAAGAGCATCATCAAGTACAACTTCCCCTCGCACTCGCATATATGCTGCCTCATATAACTCCAACATGCCTTGAACATCACTAGTTAAAGATTCTTTAAAATAACCCTCATTGTCCTTATACTTATTGAAAATATCTGATTTCATACATACAAAAATGTTAATTTCTTTTGCATTTTATGATCAATAAATAGAACTTATACATACTTACCACATGAAACATAATAACCTTGTTGTCGAAGGAGTCGAAACCACAAGAAATCACTACTGCCATTCCAATCATCACCGTATAAAGTATAAATATGGTGCAAAGCTTGCTCGATCTCTTCTTCAAATAAATAGGCTATACCGAGACGTTGGATGTCATTCACTAGCTTCAATAGGTTAGTATGTTTAGACATATCATCCATTGCTACCAAAATTTCTTTCCTTGTCTCATCTTTCAGGCTTTCTACTATTTTACCGTCTTGCTCTTCTTGCTTATATTTAGTCAGACATCACAAGTTACATCACATCATAACTCATAAGCATACTCACACATATGAAGCATTTGTATCTAATCTATTAGGGTTAATTTCAAAAAACTTATATGATGTCTAATAAAGTCCTGTAATCCATTTGTTAGTATATGATGGTTACTTGTTTAAAAGACACGTAAGTAATTTTAATAACATATATAAGTTACTAGTCAACCATTAATTAAGTATGCATAACTGTAGAAGGTGCATTGGTGAGTTTTCGTTAATAAACATAAATGCACTATTTTCATGATGTGAAGCACCACACGATCATATATTAATTGCTTTAAATAGAATATTACATCAATATATTTTGTTAAGTCCATATAAATAAGAATCGTCGAAGTTGATAACTATTTTATAAACAAAACACGTGTAACTGTTTTGATAAAATGATATTTTCTTGTGTGTGATAGTCTCGCACTCACAATAGAGTTAATATCTTTATAAATTAACTAAATGATTCATTTATTCGTATTTTACTAATTTTGTTATAACATTCAAATGTCATGCCTTATCTTTATTTGTATATGATTAAATAATACTTTTTAATTAATTTTTATATTTTTCTTCTTTTTCCACTCATAAAAGAAATAATAAAAAGAGAAATAGGTAGCTAATAAATATAAGAAATCACTGTTCAAAGTAATATTTATAATTTATAGATAAGAAAAAAATAGATGAAGTGAGTTTATTTTTCTTTTATGTTTTTGTTATATTTCTAAATAATAAAGATTATAGAGAGTCTAATGTGACATGTGATTCATGATGAATACGATATGTCTTGATATATATTATATTCATTGAAGGCTACAAATAAACACACATGTATTCATGAGTTAGTACATATACTCATGTCAATACACTATTTGGAAGCAGAGACATATTAACTATAACATATATAGCAAGGCCGGGGGTTTCCATTTGCCTTGCTACGTATCCTCTTGATTTGACAGCAATTTTTTTTGTATATTTTAACTAAATATTTCCGAAATGTCTTAAAGATGAATAACTTTACATTGAAATGAAGTGCATATTATAGTTTCATGTAGTAGCAACATTTCGCTCCGTTGAGCATAAATTCAGCAACAGGTCGAGGGTTCTAGCCATGCGGTATGTTTTTTCTTTCTTTTTTCCTTTTCTGGGTATTTTTAATATCCTTACATTATTTCATTTAAAGTACCTTTTTTCTTTTGCTTTTTAATATCTATTTCATTTAAAGTACTTTTTCTAATTATTTAGCCGCACGGAGCGTAACAAAGATCACATACGCGTCGCAACTTGTTGTTAAATCATACAAGTCTACCAGAACACAAGGGCCTTACAATTTAATTACATTTCAAAATCGGACTTTTTATGTACATTTTAAATTTGGCTATGTTTCTTTGTAAATTATGTTGGTAAAGGAGTCGAGTTTACATAATAATTCGAAAAAAATCGATTGGAATATACACTTTATCATGCCACATACGGCTCTGTCACAACGCACGAGGGGTAAAAAGATTAGTTATATTCTTAATTAGAGTACATACTGATTGATCACCGCAAATAGAATATTTGATCAACGTTGAGTAAAGACATATTATATCTCACCAACTATGTTTGACTTGTTGAACAAAATATTTCAAACAATATTATTTATTGGTAAATCAATTTTCTTGTGTTTAAACTTGATTACTACACTTACACATGGATTTAAAGTGGTTTTTAATTTAACTTAATCCAAAATTATCTATACCATTAAATTAATTACCCTCTAAAAAAGTTGTTTTTACATTACAATTTATATTACAAGAAATTCTATATAATATAAGCACAATGGTGGAGGAAAAAGCAAGCCATAGTTATAAAAAAACTTATACCTCATCATAGAAGAGAAACTGATCTCCCCAAAGACTCGGATGAAAGTATCCTATGTGGCGAATTGCCTCCTTTTGTTTACCTTCCATGTTTTAGGATAGATTAATAATTTTTTTGAAAGGTATTTAAAGAGGGGATGTTAGATAAAGACCCGCACCCTTATTGCGTATTTAATAAAATATGATATTAACTATTCTCGTGGTTCATTTTTCAAGTGACATTTGATCGTACAAAAGGACCGTAAAACATTAAAGTTTCATTTATATCTCAGTTGGCTTTTTACGAAAAAACAAACACACAAACAAACACACAAAAACACACACACAAATATCTATGTGTACGTATGTACGTATGTACGTGTGTACGTGTCTACACATGTACGTATGTATGTGCGTACGTGCGTATGTGCCTACGTGCGTATGTATGTATGTATGAGGTACGTTGCTGAAAGTCCAAACCTTAAGTGCATAGGGAGCGAAAGTTACCTGCTTCGCACCTTTTCTGCATCGTCACCGAACATTCTACTGATAAATAGTTCCCTTCAATGGGTTGCTGTAAACCAAGAACCATAGAAAAACTCGCTTGTGACTTCTTCAACTATACCTTTCATATTTCATTGGCACATTATGATTTTATTTGTTCTCTTGTCTTGATCTTAGTTCATATTTAGATGCTACTTTAAGATATATGATCTCTCATGAGATTTAATGTGCATACTTTTTTTGAGATATTTGGACGGAGCTATAATGTGGTGGATTTTTTCCATTCTTAACAAGTTAGATCTTTAATTTTTTTTATGTACCAGATTTGATGCATGTTTGTCTACGTTAATTAACGTTCTTCCTAGAAGTGTGTATTTTTTAGTTTTGTTTTGTGCTGGGTTTTTATTTAGCATATATCATGTTGTTTTACAATAAAAGCCACAAAACATGTATTAAAATAAACAACACACAAACATTATATTGTACCGTCAAACATGTGAAAAACATGTCACTATTTTTGTACTAGGTTGTATTGGAGCATAACTATATACAAATATTCAAGTTCATACAACAATTTGTTAAATTTTATTAGTTTCTTTTATGAATACTAAAAGGGTGCTCACGCAATGTGCCGGGACAAAATTTTACATTCGACACGTTTTTAATTCTTTTGTTCTTAGAGTAATTTTACAAAGTTTTATTATATTTTTTTTTAAGTTCAAATTTAAAACACCAAATATAAATGCATTTTGCATAATTACTTGTACATTTAAGCATTAACTTATTGTATCTTACAAAACATAGATCAGTTCAATAAAAAAATTACACCAAAACATTTAAGAAATACACATTTATGATTGTAGTATCAAAAAGTTTTTAGAGATGATAGATTGAATGATATATCGGAAATCTTAAAACAAATTACGTTTTTTTGGTTTAAGGGTAGATTGAATGTAATTTAAACTAATTATAAGATTATTATATAACTAATTGTAAACAGTAATGTGTAAATAATATAAAAATATTATTTTATTCATAAAAATGATTGTATTTTATGTATTGAGTGAAGTAGTTGTTTGTTAATTTAATGGTATTTTAAATTATCATTTTCAAATTCTTTATATATAGTATGGATACTAGAATGTATTGAATATTTTGATACATCCTAAAATTTGTTAGATTCTAATATCACATATAAATATGCTAGAATTTGATTCAGCACAAAAAATAAAGTAATATTATGCTAGATTTATTTAAACACCAAAAATACATGACAAATTTAATAATTTTTTAGAACATCGTTGTATATACAACAATGATATAACAATACTTCCATTACAATCATCCATTGAAAAATAAAATGTTATGATTATTTCTAAGCACCTTTATAGAAAGCAGAGTAAATTACAAATATTGTTCTTTAAGTATTACTAAAAGTACACATCTTACCGTTAAACTTTAATAATTACATTGCATGTTCTTTATTTAAAAATTGTCACACTTTCCGTCATTTTCAGTAACTGAAGTTAAATCTTTCTGTTAAGTTTGTGGTAAATAATATTTTTGTCCTTCTCTTTTAAAGTACAAAATATGTAACTTATAATAATCATATATTTAATTTCTTTCTTTTATTTATTTAGTTACTTTTCTTTATTCTTATTTTCTCACCACTTTTATTTTACAACGTATCTTAAAATAATTAATGCATTAATTTTAAATGTAAAAAAATTAATTTCATTTATTGATTTTAATATAATACAGATTTATTACTGTTTAATTTAGTTAAGTACTTTTCTGTGCTAGAACAGATAAAATTTAATGAACACCTAATAGTTTTTCTAAAAATAAAAATTACATAAACTAAAAATATAGTTTATAGAAATTCATAAAACATAGTTGATTAAAACATAAACTAAAACATACATTGGTTTAAATAACACCGATTAATAAAAAATTTAAATAACAACTAATAGTTTTTTACTAATATATTTATTTTGTTTCTTTATGTAAATATTTACTTTACTTAACTTTTCTCTCTTTCTGTCTTATAAACATTTTTATAAACTTATCTTAATTATTATTAATTAATTAATTTAAAATAATTTATTAAATTCAAATTTTATTTATAGATTATTATATTATCTATTGTTTTCAATTGTTTATTTTAGTTATTTAACATTAGATAAAAATTAAACTAGTAATCAGTTTGTTACACCGTCGCTTTTTAACCCTTTTGTTATAAAAATTTAAACCATATCAAACTGTTTGTTTAGGTATTATATTAGAAACATATCAAATATCGTATGAAATAAGGCTATGACTTTTTATTTTCCTTAGTGATAATTATGCTCTATTAGGTCTTATATATGATGAGGCTTTACTTAATATATAAAGTCTTTAATTGTTCTTATTGTGAAGTCCGCTTTCGTTTAATTTTTGGTGCTTTATATTTGATTTATAATAATTAAAACCCATTAGTAACCGTTTAGAAAACCCGAAAATAATAGTGTGTTTAATTAAATAACATTTGTGTTTTTGTTTAACTGAAACTTTAGAGTAGTTGTTTGAACTTATCATTATAGTAAAGTTTAGATGGGTTGGTTACTATTTTATAAAAAAGAGAAATATTAAAAGTTAAACCGAAGTCAAGACCCGACATGTAGAACAACCCACTGATCCATGTAACACCCTATTTCTATTTTATTAAAACTGATTGGGTCAATAATATTTTAACACCACGCAATATATTTTTTTAATTTTTTACTTAAGGCTTGAATTTCTTTCCCGGTCTGTTTGCTTCTTTTATAGAAAAAAAATAATATATATTTTTTATTTTTTCTATACATTTTTATATAAATCTGATTTAAAATGGATTTTATATAAATATATTTTCATTGGCACATTATGATTTTATTTGTTCTCTTGTCTTGATCTTAGTTCATATTTATATGATACTTTAAGACATGATCTCTCATGAGATTTAATGCGCTTAATTTTTTAGAGATATCTGGAAGGAGCTATAATGTGGTGGATTTTTTTTCATTCTTAGCAAGTTAGATCTTTAATTTTTTTATGTACCAGATTTGATGCATGTTTGTCTACGTTAATTAACGTTCTTTCTAGATGCGAGTACTTTTCACTTTTGTTTTGTGCTGAATTTTTATTTCGCTTATCATGTTGTGTTACAATAAAAGTCACAAAAACATGTTTTAACATAAACAACACACAAACATTATATCGTACTCTCAAACATCTAAACAACAGGTCACTTTTTTGTACTAGGTTGTATTGCAACATCACTATATACAAATATTCAAGTTCATGATTGTATACAACAATTTGTTAAATTTTTTTGTTTTTTTAATGAATACTAGAAGGGTATCCGCGCATTATGACGGGACAACATTTTACATCCAACACGTGTTTCTAATTTTTGTTATTCTTATAGTAATTTTACAAAAGTTTATTATATTTTTTAAGGTCAAATTTAAAACACTAAATAAATGGATTTTGCTTGATGACTTGTGCATTTAAGCATTAACTTATTGTACGTTACAAAATACACATCGGTTCAACAAAGAATTTACATCAAAACATATAAAAATACAATTTGGGATTGTAGTATCTAAAGTTTTTAGACATGATAGATTGAACGATATAACATAAATCTTTAAACAAATGAAGATTTTTTGGTTTATGGATAGATAATTGTAAGGCCCCGTTTTCGGGAAACCTCACAGTTGGTTAATCATAGCATAAAATCATTTTTAATAACCAAAACATTGCAGCGGAATTAATTAGACATTCATTTAAAACTTGAAAACCATATTGTACCCATACATTTGTCCTTTAATTGTAAATAAAACATAGTACTTATTCTTAAATTACAATAAAAGATTTTATAATCAGAAATGTCATACACTGCTATCCAAGTAGCTTCCCACCTTGTGCCATCGTCAACAGCATCAATTACCTGCCAACTATTATGCATAAAAGTTAACTTTCCTAAGTGAGTTCTAGTTTTAGGTAAATAAGAAAATATAACTTTATCCTTTATATAATGACCATGCATATAACATAATACATAACATTTCTTGCATCATAATGAGCATGTTTATTATCTTTCGTTCTTTCATATCTTTCACTTCATCATAAATGAGATTGCACAAAGCAAGAGCTCTAGGTTGATCGACAACAAATGTCGATCCCTGTCGGTACACATCATCATGGTAGCTGTAGAGATTAATGAAGAGGTTGATGCAACCTAAACATCTTAAGTCTATCCTGCATGCTGCACAAGTACATTGACGAAGAATGCTTAGGAAGTTTCACACATAAAACAGAAAATACTCTAAGTGTGAAATCTTCCCAAGCCAAGACCAATATCTTCCGAAGCCAAATATGAAGTCTTCCGAAGCCTCAGAGACAAAGTCTTCCGAAGCTTCAACTCAT
>BJCM01208665.1:0-12496 GCA_018326385.1 Flaveria bidentis
TCACCATTCCATGAACTAGGCACCCTAGTTCGTATGGAATTTGATCCCATCCCCCAGATTTATTGGACATGCAATGAAGAACGATATGCAGCAGGAACTTCCAGTTGTATGAAAAGTTGAACTTGAAGACTGTGGACCTGCTGATGTCTCCACCATATCCTATTTGGATGTAGGTGTTGTCCAAATCTGTTTTGGGGAACTCTGTGGGGGCACCTTCATCATGAAGCTTGAGATGCTCCCTAATGAGTTGCTCAATAATGATCAACTCCTGGCCACAAATGCTCGATCGAATTACACGAATCCCATTTAGGGTTTCAATCTGACTGTTTTCCTAAAATTCAACCATGTGATTGGAGTACACAGTAGGATTAATAGTCAGGGCAGTGTAATAGGATGATTGGGTAAGAAAGGAAATGATTTTAAAGAAATCGGCTTCTCTTGAGGAATCAAGAAGTGTGACTTGAATGTGCTGAGGGTTAAGTGCCATTTGTGAAAGGTGAAGGTGAATGAGTTTGGACTTGGGTAAATTGAGAATGAAGAAAGCTTTTAGGGCAATAAAATATTGTAAGAAGATGAAAGTGAATAGTCAGGATTATTTAAAAGAGGGTGAAATGGCGGTAGAAGGTGTTTGGATAAGATGATGTGATGTTTTAGTGGGAGATATGAGAGGGACGGTAAGGTTTTAGTTTAGTTAAACAATCCAACATTATTAACAACATCTTTATTTTTTACAGTGTGAGGCCCAAAAGATTTATGTTACACAGTAAAGTCTTTCTTCCGAGTATAAACTACTTCAGAATGTAATTTGTCTTCCAAAGGCAATATTTATTTCCGAAGGTAGAATTCTATTTCCGAGAGTAAAGCTTACTTTATGAATGGAGAGTTTTTCATAAGCTTCGGAAGTAGATATGATATGTAATCAATCGCCTCTTCCGAGACTAAAAACTCTTCCAAGAAGAAAATTTTCCTTGGAGGGATTTTGCTTTGGAAGATATATATGACATCTTTTGAGGGTTAATTCCTCTTTGGAAGAACCTATACTTAGTAAAATTTCAAAGAGAGACCTTTTGTAACAGGTCTTAGATTGCATTGACATAAGACATTACATATTTGAAAACGTTTTCAAAAGAGGTAGACTAATCAATGTTTATCATCCCAATGGTTGTAATTATATACTTAAATCTTTGTTCATCAAAAGCTTTGGTGAACAAATCAGCATATTGTTCATTTGAATCAACTTTGATTAGCTTGATTAGATTTTTCTCATGAATACCTCTAATGAAATGATACCTGATATCAATATGCTTTGTCTTGGAGTGCTTCACCGGTTTTTCAGTAACGGAGATAGCACTATTATTGTCAATGTGGATAGAAGTGCTCATAAAGTTGAATCCATAGTCTATCATTTGGTTCTGAATCCAAAGCAGCTGAGCACAACAATTTGCAGCAACAATGTATTCAGCTTTAACAGTTGATGTAGAGACACATGATTGTTTCTTGCATTGCCATGAGATGATCCTTCCACCAAGAAATTGACATCCTCCTGATGTTGATTTCTTATCAATGATGAACCACCATAGTCATTGTCAGAGTATCCATAGAGATTAAAATTGTTGTTCCTTGGATACCAGAGACCTAATTTAGGTGCTCCTTTGAGGTATTTGAGGATTCTCTTGGTAGCAGCTAGGTGAGACACTTTTGAAGCAGCCTGATATCTTACACAAATGCATGTAGCAAATATGATATCAGGTCTACTTGCTGTGAGATACATTAGAGAACCAATAATTGCCCTATACTGTTGTTGATCAGTATCCTCCCGCTCAGAATCAGGACAGAGATTATGGTTTCTGGGTATGGGTGTCTTGGCTGACTTGCAATCTTTCATGTCGAATCTTTCTAAGATGTCATTGACATACTTAGATTTATTGATGAAGAACCCTTCCTTCATTTGCTTCACCTGAATTCCAAGGAAAAAGTCCATTTTTCCTAAGGAACTCATCTCAAACTTCTTCTTCATAATGCTTTCAAAGTCTTTACACATTTGGTCATTTGAGGAACCAAATATGATGTCATTAACATAGACTTGAACAACCGAAATGTCCTTTCCAGACTTCCTTATGAAAAGAGTCTTATCAATGGTATATCTAGAGTAACCATTCTTTAGAAGAAACTAAGACAAAGTCTTATTCCACAGCCTAGGTGCTTGGTGCAGCCCATACAGAGCTTCATCCAATTTGCACACATAGTTAGGGTGCTATGGGTCTTAAAATCCTGGAGGCTGGCACATGTAGACTTCCATATCTATATCCCCATATAGAAAGGCACACTTGACATCAAGTTGGTAAACAGTGAAATTCTTGGACGCAACATAAGCAAGGAAGATCCTAACTACCTCAAGTCTTGCAACAGGTGCAAAGATTCCTTCCTCTGGAGTATATCCTCGAACCACCAATCTTCCCTTGTTCTTGATAATCAAGCCTTTGTCATCTCTTTTGTTTCTGAAAACCTATTTGGTACCTATAGGTACTTGACCAGATGGTAGCGGACATAGGTTCCAAACCTTTGTCTTTTGAATTGAAGCAGCTCCTCTTGCATCGATTCAACCCAACTACTATCTTTCAAGGCATCTTCTACCTTCTTAGATTACATCTAGGATAAGAAGCATGAGTACAGGCAGACATTCCCATGATGAGTCTGTCCTCTTGTTCTCACACCTTGAGAGACATCCTCTATTATGTTCTTAGCTGGATGAGTGTTGTGAATTCGTAGACGAGGAATCACTTCCAGTTGCAAAGATAAATCCAGATTGGACATATTTTGCTCAGGAGCTGTCCAGCTGTTGTTTCAAACTCATTCAATGATAACTGATTGAATGAATAAGAAACATCATCATTTGTTGGCTGTGAAGCAGCATTAACAGTTTCCTATTCCTTCAAGATGCTACTTCTATCAGCTTGGTGTTGTGAAGGGTAACCTGATGAAATTTGAGGATCAACAGGTGATTCACTGGTTAAAGCTCCACTATCCCTTGAGATAGTTATACTGTCTGATCTACCAATAGTGGAAGCATGATCTGTTGTAGCTCTTGGAGAACTTGGAATAGGTCTGGGTAACTCAAACAATTAGGTATCTTTAGAATTACCTTGAGTACCTGTTCCAGCTTAAACATTCTCACAAGATGGTTTAGAATGGTTTGGAAAAACTTCTAAGTCAAAAATATGATTAGGTCCATTCCCCCTAACACAAGGAGTGTGCTCATTAACAACAATGTTGGATGATTACCCAAATTGTTGATTCTTGATGTTGTAAACTCTATAAGCTTTAGAGCTAAAGGAGTATCCAACAAAGATAGCATCATCCGACTTTTCAGTAGATTTTTCCAAATTGTCCTTTGTGTTAAGTATGGTACACCTATAGCCAAAGGACCTTAGAATACCAATGAACGGTGGCCTCTTGTTCCATTGCTCATAAGGGGTTTTTCCATGTGGCTTAACTACAAGAACGATGTTCTGCACATAGCATGCAGTGCTAACTACCTCTGCCCAAAATGTTAGAGGTAGTTTGGAATTAGCTAACATAGTTGGAGCAACCTCAATAAGTGTCATGTTCCTCCCCTCAGCAACAGCATTTTGTTGAGGAGTTCTAGGAATACTATATTGTCGTGCAATCCCTTTTGAGTTACAGAATGATTCAAGTACGAAGTTCTTAAACTCAGTCCCTTGATCACTTCTGATTATCTTAACCTTGTGATCAATTTGATTTTTTATTTTAAGAATAAAAGATTTTAGTGTTTCAATAGTTTCATATTTAGATCTTAAAAAGAATACCCATGTAAATCTTGTAAAGTCATCAACAATCATAAGGCAATATGATTTCCTTCCAATGCTCATTATACTTGTGGGACCAAATAGATCCATGTGCAATAAGTATAATGGAGTAGTGATAGAGTTAACAACTTTGGATTTATAAGATGCCCTGTGTTACTTCCCTTTCAGGCATGCAACACAGTTGTCTTCGCTATTAAAATTCGTTTTTAGGCAAACCATGTACCAAGTTATTTTTAGACAATTTATTCATTGTCTTAAAATTTACATGACACATTCGTTTATACCATAGTATTGACTCATCACCACCAGCTTTGGAAAGAAAGCATGATACTTCACCCATTGGGGAAGCATTGTTCATATCAAGCTTGTACATATCCCCTTTTCTGGGAGATCTAAGAAGCACTAATTTTGAAGGAATTGTCACCCCTGGTTTGAGGATAATGCACTCATGTTCTATGAAAAGCATTTTATGCTTTTGATCATAGAACTTAGAAAAACTTAACAGATTATGTTCAAGCTGTTTGACAAAGTGAACTTTGTCAACTTTTAACTTTCCATTGGATATACTTCCTTTGCCATAAATATATCCTCCGGTCTCACCTCCAAACTGGACAGGACCTCCATTATAATGTTGAAACTGTTGAAGGAGAGATCTGTTCACTGTCATGTGCCTGGAGCATCCACTGTCCACAATCCAAATATTGTTATTCTTGTCATATGTATGTCCTTGCACAAAAGATGAGATGATTAGTTTTCATTGGAAACCCAAGCCTTGTTGGTCTTGGAATCTTCCAATGATAGTGACATAATTGAACCAAAAGTTAAGCATGGGGGTTCAATGGATGTCTTTGAAGAAGAGGTTTGGGTTGCAGCATCTTTCTTGATCTTCCAATCCATCCTTTGGTTGATCATTGAGGATGAGCCTTTTGAGGCTTTTGCAGCATGGCATTCTTCCGATGCTTCTTTCTTTCTAGAAGAAGCCACCTTTTCTTCCGAAGTAGTCTTCTTCTGGGATGATTTCAAGGGAATACTTTTGTTATTTAGATTTTTAACTGCTTTAGCTTCCGAAGCCATTTTCCCTTCAGAATAAGAACGTTCTTCCGAAAGCAACCTTGCTTCAGAAACCAGCTTTCCCTTTTTCATTACTTGGACCATTTGATAAGGTCCAAATAAGAAACCTTCCCTGACTCCTTCTCTTTTAACATTATTTGCATAATGTGTGCTAGCAGGATTGTAATAACAATCTTTGGCCATATGAGTTTGCAGACCACACATTATGCATGCAATGTTAGTCTTCTGGGAGCTTGAGGATTGTTTTTTCTTGTTCTTTTCCTCTTCATCAGCAACCTTTCCCTTTAACTTCTTATCCTTTGGTAGGAAAAGAGTGTTGGTACTACACTCCTTTCCTAAATCAGAGTTACCTACCACCTGGAATCCAGCTGAGATAAATACACCTTTTTGTTTTGAGTCAATCATTAGTTTGGACTCAACCACTTTCTTCACAGTTCTTCTTGCTACTTTAGCTCTGCTTCTTCTAGCTTTGGGTGTTAGGATTTGATCATCAATGGGTGAAGTGGTTTGATTTACCTGTTCCTTCCCTGTGGTGGCCTCTATTATTGCATCATTCTTCAACTCAAGTGAAGATGGGTCAGCAGATAGGATCTCTTGCTCTTTAGTACCACATCTCGGTTGTTTTATAGACTCATAAGAATGTAGTGGAGCAATTTCATTGGTCCCCAAACCTCCTTTTTTTTATAACAAATTTTGGAGTGGGAGGATGATGCAATAATAGATTGGAAGTTTTGCTTAGAAATAGCATACTTCCAAGCTTGAGCCTCAGCAGTGACAAGCTGGGCTTAAGCCTCAGACAAATTGGATATTAAATCCTTTATTTGAGTTTTATAATTTGTGTGTTCATGTTTTAATAAGGACACACTTTTCTCCAACTCTTCAATTTTTGTTTGGTAGTCAGATTCAGCCCTTTTAAAATAAAATTTCAAAACATTTAAAGACTTAATATTAGATTTAATTTCCATATTGTAGTCCTGATACAGTTTAACCTTAGCAATACATGCAGGAGTACAGAGATGTTCATATACCTTATTGTCGAGTGCTTGAGCAGGAGTCACATTCGGTACCATAAAGCTCCAGTCAACTTCTTGAGCCATTGCAGTTGTCTCTGTTGACTTTCCAGAGGGCCTTGATGTGGAGCGATGTGTGGTGGCCTATGGGGTTCCTGGATGTGACTTGGGAGCCTTGCATTCCCTTGAAAATAACCAAGTTGGTTATAGTTGTAACATTATGCCTTGGTTTTGTCAAACCCAAATTTGTTGTTGGTTGGGTTCTGGGGAAACTGCCTTCCAGTTTTCTTGAAGAACTTCTTTGCTCTGTAGGTTAAAAGAGTCATTTGTTGGACAATGTCCACATATTGTACATCATTTGGACTGAAGCACTCTAGATCATTAAAGCAGTACTGAAAATCACTAGAGTGTCCACTTCCTGAAACAAAGGCATAGTTTTCCTGAAAGGACCATGCTGAGCATGTTGAGACCTTGAAGTCTCAGGAAATGTAATGTATGGTCCAGATGAGTAGGATGGCTGCTGTGTGTATGTCAGGTACTGTTGAGATTGTGTGGGTCCTGAACCTTCAACAACCATCAAAGTGTTGCTAGCAGGAAGATTCAGGGGTCTGCTTTTCTGATCGCCTCTCTTGCTCTCCTTCTCCAAACGGTATCCGTTAAGGATTCCATAGAGTTTGGTCATAGTGTGGGTGTTTAGATTTTCTGTCCTCTTGATATAGACACAGTAGAACGTCCACTCATTAGGAAGTGCACTCATGAACTTTCTTGTGAGGTCTCTAAGTTCAGGAGTAATTCCCACATATGGAGTTGGGTATTGCAGTCATAAGAATAGTCATTGCATTGCTGTCAATGTCCATCTTCTTCCGGTCCTCATCAAAGTAGTCTTCAACTGCCTTTTCTATCATGGCCCCATTTCCACTAGGTGCAGCCACCTTGGGTTTATACGGGCCATTGACAATGGATGTACATATTTTGCTGTCTTGATACCTGATGAACCCTTCCATGCGTCTCTCTATGACCTGAAGTTTTCAGGGGTAATGATGGGAACTTTATTCATGGTTCCTATCTCTACTTCATACTCGTTGAGGGCCACTTAACTAATAAAGCTAAACAATGGAAAAAAGAATGGTGAACTACATGGCTTTTGAGAAAATGCCATGCAGTGTATTAGAGATCTGCAGCGGAGTGTCAGAGACACCATACTTATGTCCACTGGTTCTAGTAGTCTCTTCCGAAGGGTAGCCACTTATACTTCAAAAGAGACTACTTCTTCCGAGGCTTAAGGATTTCTTCTTTTCTTCATACTTTGGAAGTTGTCTTCTGATCTTTTCTTCTCAGACTTGATCTTCAAAAGTGAACACTTTGACTTTAGAAGTAGAGTTTGTCTTTGGAAGTAGATCTTGCACTTTGTCTTTGGAAGAACTCTATTTCCTTCGGAAGTACAATACTTAGCTTTAGAAGCCTTTTATTAGATACACCAAAATAGTCTAAGTGATTTGGTTTTGGTTGCGACAACCTTCTTCTTGATCAATAAGGTCATCCATCAAAATGTTGAAATTATTGAAAAAGAGATATGTTCCCCGTCATGTGCCTGGAGTATCCACTGTCCACAACCCATATATTTCCATTTCTGTCATGTGGAAGTCCGTGCACATACGGTGAAAAGATTAGTTACTATTGGAACCTAAGCCTTGTTGGTCTTAGATTCCTCCAATATGGATGACATGATTGAACCAAGATGTATGCATGAGAGTTCAATAGAAGTTTGTGAAGAACATGTCTAGGTTGTAGCATCTTTTTTGATCTTTAATTTCGTCCTTTGGTTGATCAGTGCGTGTGAGTTTGAGGAAGCTTGAGCAACATAGCTTTCTTCCAAGGCTTCTTTCTTCTCGGAAGAGTCTTTCAATACCTTTTCTTCCAAAGCAGTCTTCTTCTTAGAAGGTTTCAAAGAGATTCTTTTGTTTTTTTTTGTCTTGTCTTCTGCATCTATTTTCCTTTCGCAAGAGTGAGTTTCTTCCGAAAGCAATTTAGCTCAGAAACAATTTTTCCTTTTCTTAACACTTGAACCATGTGATAAGTTCCAAATGTTAAAACCTCATTGACTCCTTGTTTCTTAACATTCTTGCATAATCTATGCTTGCAGGATTGTAGTAACAATCTTTAGCCATGTGGTTGTGAAGACCACACATTATGCATTCAATGTTAGCTTTTGTGGGATTTGAAGATTGTTGTGTCTTGCTTTTCTTATCATCCTCAATAGTCTTCACCTTCATCTTCTGATCCTTTAGTAGGATAGTAATGCTGGTACTACATACCTTTTCTGGATTAGAGTTTCTGACCACCTAGAATCCGGCTAAAATGAAGACACCTTTTTGGATTTATCTTTAGCTTGGACTCAACCACTTTCTTGGCAATTTTTCTGATTGCCTTAGCTCTGTTTCTTCTAGCATTGGTGGTTAGGGATTGATCATCACCGGTGGGAGTGGGTTTTTCTACTTGATCCTTCCCTATGATAAATTCCATAATTTCATTATTGTTCTTCTTATGAGGTAATGAGTCAGCAGATGAAACCTCATTACAGGATCCGTTTTTGTCACTACACACTTGTTTTCTCTGAAACTCACTCAATCATACTAGGTTAGATGATACAGAATCCCGCAAAGAGTTGATAATAATATACTAAGTAACTAAGAACACAAGAGAATAGTTTTCAAGGTTTCTGTACATATTACTTCACAACTCAAAGTATTACAAGACTCTTACAAGCATATTACAAGAGTTACAATGAGAAACTATATATACTATCATCTATAGCCAAATATACTTTAATACCAACTGGAAACCTATGACTAAAGCACATACTACAATGCTAAAGACAAGGTATCTTAGATTATATAATAGTAGTCATGACATGTCCATGACTTACCTTTTGTCACCAACTAAAGTTAGTAACTGTACTAATTGATAAAAGGTGAATATTGGAATAAAGTATGGTCAACTACATGGGAGTGTGAAAGAACCATGCAATATATCAGAGATTTGTAACGGAGTGTCAGAAGGACCATACTTGTGTCCACTGGTTCATAGTAGGTTCTTCTAAAGGTAAACTACCTTCAGAAGAACTTGTTCTTCCGAAGCCACTTATACTTCGGAAGAGGCTACTTCTTCCGAGGCTTGTGGCTTTCTTCAGATCTTCATATTTCAGAAGTCATTGTATTGGTTTCTTCTAATTCTTAAACTTCATAAGAGAGAAGGCTTTGTATTTGGAATTTGAAGTTTTCCTTTGAAAGATTCTTCAGACATAATATTCGGAAGTTCTGACTTTGCCTTAGGAAGAACTCCATTTGCTTTCGGAAGTTCTTTACTTAGCTTTGGAATACTTTTGTTCATTGTAACAAAATTGTCGAAGTGTTTGGTTTTGATTGCACCAACCTTTCTAGATCTAACAAACTCCCCCTAGGTTGATGCTACCAAAACCTCACTTTTTTCTGCTTCTCAAAATCTTTAGCACCAGGGACAAAAGATGTTTATCCATTTCTTTGTTCATCCATGAAGTGGTGCTGAGACGTTTGTACAAATAATTCATGGATAGGAGATCCAGTCTATCACTCTGAATGATATGCTCCCTTTGTTATGACTCCCTGAAGAGAGTTAGTTAACAAGAGTTGTAGTCATATTCCCATCTAGCTATGGACTCAAGTTCAGGACCTTCATCCATTTAAAGAAAGGCTTTACCTTTTTTTATTGACCCTTCCCTTTCATACTTCTCTCTTAGCTTCAACTCTTCTTAAATCTTGGTCCTAGCAGTTAGCTCGGCCATATGAAGACTGCTTAGATGATTTCTGATATGATCAGTTATCTCAGAGTTGAAGGGGTTGGAGAATGGCTTCACTGCTAACTCAGCAATGTCGAACCTGTTTAAGTGTAGCGGAGATGAGACTTTGAACATGTTTATCTCACCATTCTTTCTCTTAGCAACAAAGTTGTGAGAAGAGTCTTCAAACATCCACTAGATGATCTTCTTTCTTGGCACAAGGGGTAGATTTGGTATTGTGATGTGTAACACCCGGATTTTTGAAGAGAAAGAAGAATAAAAGAAATAATGTAATAGAAACCAAGTAGATGGGTTAAATGTGTAAAAGGACAAAATATTATTTTATATTTGGTACAAAAGGTGTTATGGTCGCCCATAACACCCTGCATAATTCTTTTCATCGGTTTCTAGAGTGAGAAAGAAGAGTAAATTCGGTTTTAGGGAGAAGAAGAAGAAGATTCGAATTCAAGGTAAGAATTCATCATTTTAAATTGCTTTTAGCTGGCCTATGCCTTGGTTGTATGCTTATGTATTCGGGTGTGTGTGTTTTTGGTGGGTTTATAGGAGGTTGAACTCAATTTGCATTCGGGGGTGAAGAGTCTACACGAAAGTTGCATAAGGTGAGTTCTAGAACCCCCTTTTACATGTTTTAACTTATTTTGGGGCTGGAAATGCATGTTTAAACATTTTTCTGAATATGGGTTTTGGTACCTGTATGTTTGTGTGTGTGTGTGTGTGTAAATGTGGGTGGGTTATGATTTGGGTGATTTATGACATTAGGATTATGTTATGTTCATGTTGTGTGACTTAGAATGCTAGAACTAGGCTTAAAACATGATGAATTGATGATGTTAGGACTGAATATTATGTTGAATTATAGATGTTGGTTGCCCATGCACCTAAATAGTGGCTCATGCGCCCAACGGTTGAATTTGACTTAGTGTCCCTCATGCGCCCAAAAACCCATGAGCCTAGATAGTCACCATACGCCTTGGATAGGCTGAATTTGACTAAGTGTCCATGCGCTTAGACTGCCCATGCGCCTAAGCACTCATGCGCCTGCATAGTGCTCATGCCCCTAGAAATGCTTGAAATGACTAAGTGTTGGGTCATGCGCCCCAATAGTGCCCATGCGCCTAAGTGTTCCCATGCGCCCAGAACTTTCCCATGCACCTAAGTGTTCACATGCGCCCAGAAGGACATGCACCTGCATAGTGCCCAAGTACCTAATACTTAGAATATTTTTCTGAATGTTGGGAATGAGTAAAATGTAGGCTTTGACTTGGGAGGTTCCCAGGGGTAATATAAGTTAACCTTATGATGTCATGTGGGATGTGATGGATAATGTTATGTATGGTATGGTTATGTTATGTTATGTTCCTTGTTATGTACATTTATTTTCCATGGCTTTGTGTGGTACGATTAATATTAGTATTTGTAAAGTAGTATGTAATGAAAAGCGGAAAGATAATGAAAGGAGAAACGTAACGAGTGAAAGAATGCATGCATTAATGAAAGAATGAATGAATGGATAAGTTTTTCCCCGGTACTAATGCTAGGCTTTGTGCTCAATGAATGTGAGTCTATTTATAGACTTCGGCCAAGTACCCGCTTTGTGCCTATGTTTAGAGAAAAATTATATATGGAATCCTTTCACTTGCCTCAGTACTGGTGCCAGGATTTGTGCAGAATGAATGGGAGTCTATTTACAAACTTCGGCCTAGTATCCACTTTATGCCTACGTTTGGGGTATAGCTGATGACATTGATTCAGAAGGAATGAACGAAGGAAAGTTAATGAATGAAATGATAACGTACATTGGTTAATGAATGATAATGGAAGATAATATTATCTATGTGTATGTGTGATACATGATCACGTATGAATGTAAAGAAATGTTTTAAACAAAAGAAAAGTACTATGTTTTTTATAAAACTAGAACTCACTCAGCAACACTAACTTTTATGTGTTTCCAGTTGGCATGTAATCGTTGCTAAGGATGGCACGTGGCAACTACTTAGATTATTTTGAATGGCATCCATTTCATATTTCAATAATGTTTTTGTGATGTAATTTAAATTATGACATTTTGTAATAGTTAACTATAATGTATTATTTTGCACAAGAAATTATGATTATATGAAACGATATTAAATTATTCCGCTACAATGTAGTTAGCAAATATAAATGTATGTTTTATGTTTTATGTTTTATGTTTTATGTGCGATGTTGTCCAACTGTGAGCATCCCGAGAACAGGGCCTTACAAGTTGGTATCAGAGCCAAAGTTTAAGTTGTGAAGTCGTCTTGGATCAGTAAACATCCGAGCATGTTCTTGACGGAAGGATAAACAACAACACAAACCAAAAGTCAAACAATAACACGAACTATAATTGAATGGTTTCATTGATAGAACCTAACGATTACAAGCTCGTTACAACATAAGAATCAAGACTCTTGGCAAGGGGAAGATCGAGCATGATCTCCCCTCTCATCCGGTAGCCCTAGGCTCCCGGGCAGACTCCCTCTCTGACCCTTATCTCTCTACACATTAAAACTGATATATATAGGCCTCGGCCCATATTAGATGCGACTGGGCCCATTCGTGCGATTGGACCATGCGTATGGTTCAATCGTACGATTGAACCATGCGTATGGTTCAATCGTGCAACTGGACCATACTTATGGTTCAGTCTTACGAATGTCCCAATCGCATCTCTCAGTCGCACGGCTGGTCCATTAGCATGGCTCAGTCGTACGACTGAGTCTCATTCG
>BJCM01208666.1:0-12749 GCA_018326385.1 Flaveria bidentis
TAAAGTTTAAAAAACCAAACAAATAGGTTTCGCATTAACTTATTGTACCTCATAAAATATAAATTGGTTAACGTATTAACTTATTGTATCTCATAAAATACAAATCGGGTTAACATAAAATTTACATCAAAACGTTTAAAAAATACACGGGTTACAATTGTAGTATCAATTTTTTTAAACATGATAGATTAAAAAATATAACTGAAATCTTAAAACAAACTAAGTCTTTTTTTGTTTATAAGTAGATAATATAAAATTTTATGTAAGTTACCGTAAGTGTAAGATTATTATGTAACTAATTGTAAGGGTAATATGTAAATATTGTTAAATATACTTTTTTATCCTAAAAATGGTTGGATCTTATGTATTAAATAAAATAAATATTCTTAATTTTATAATATTTTAAAATAACTCTCTTATATGCTTTATATATACTATACATGTATACTATTAAGATTACCATATGTTAACCGAATATTAATCTTTATTAATATCAGTTGAAATTAGGGCTGTTCAAATAGCTCGGCGTTTGAAACTCGCTCGAATTCGTTCGAAAAAAGTTCGGATTTTTGCTCGTTCGAATTTTGGCTCGGTTGTAAACGAACCGAGCAGCTCGGTGCGATTTGAAAACGAACTGAGCACGAGCAAAGGTACGCTCGTTCGTCGCTCGCTCGGTTTCGCTCGAATAACTTTTTCGATTTAGTTTTTATATATTATATAATTATGAATCTATTTAGTTATTTACCACCTACCACTATTTTAATTACTTAGTTAAAAAATCAACAATCCTAAATGTAAAGCTTTAATTATCTAATCAAATCATCATTTCGCATTTCAAAATCTTTTCATCATTCCACCCATTGCCACTTCCCCGGTCGTCCCCTGTATCCCCTACCTCCCTACCGACTGACCTCCAGCACTCAGACAAGTAACCCATGACCTCCAACACTCTGACATGCGACCATGACCTTCGGCAGTCCGACATGCAATAGTCTGATCGTGCATCCCGCCTTCGACAATCAACCTCTGAAGTCTGAAGTCCGACTTTGTTCGAGGTCTGACATTGTTCAGTTGTTCCTAATTGTGATATCTTGATGTTAGATTTTTTTTATAATTTGGTTCTTAAAGAACATTTATACAAACATTGGTGAATATATTATGGTTGGAACTTAAAATTTAAAACTTTTGAATTAATTATTAGTTTTGTTTTAAATTATAACACGAAACCAAACAAAACCGAGCAAAACCGAGCGAAACCGAACGCTCGGTTTAAAACCGAACCGAGTTCGAGCATGAAGTTTGCGCTCGAATTCGTAAATTCGAACCGAACCGAGCCACTCGATTTAAAACCGAACCAAGTTCGAGCTGAGCTGCGTTCGGTTCGGTTCGGTTCTTGAATAGCCCTAGTTGAAATTCATCCATGTTGAGTCTTCACTACCTATTTTATCCCTGGGTGATAAACTGTTATCACCAAGGGTATCTCACCCATACCCTACCATACCCTTAGCTTGTCCCTGCCCCCAATCCTATTCCAAAAAAAAACCATTTTATAATAGGTAGACTTTCTGGTAAATAATAAAAAAAAAACTAACTCGGATGAGTTTCAGCACTCAACAAAGCGTTTAATACATATCTCGAGACAATACGATATAAGGGTTACGACCCGTAACGTTTGATGTCGGCCTAATCAAGACAACCTCATTGTTACGGATCACATGAGTTATTTTAACTATCAGTAACCATTGTCCAAGTCACCTCCCACATTACCAGATGCCATCTCCGTATATACTTTTACGGTCGAAGGTTCAAACCTTACAAAGTGTAAACACACATCCTTAATAAATAATACAAGTAGGTTAATAGGTGTGAGGTAAAAATAATAATGTGAGATGAGGAAACCTAATAAATGATAAGATTGTGAAACTTAAATGGAATGGAATTGAATAATAAATGAGGAGCATGAGGGCAGACACGGAGATAGCGTGGTGTGAGTTGGCATTGAAGGCATGAAGGTCCCTCCAACATTGAATACACATGCAGATGCAGTTGCAGATGCAGTTGCAGAGCCACCGTACCATCCGCCGTCGAACCCCACTCTCCCTCATGCTTTTCCGAGCCCAAAACATTCATCATTCATCATCAATCACTCATGCATTGCTTACTCTAGTTCACACTATCATCACTCATGCTATATAGTGTAATTTATTCATTAGTTTTATTTAATATAACTAGCTTATTAATCCAAACAAACAATGCTTTAAATATGTATTCTTGTTTGTTTACACTTTACATGGAATTAAATCTAAAAACAGTTTCACTAAATAAACGAGACAAAATAGTAAGAAACCGTGTTGTATGAAATATTTTTGTGAGAACAATTTTATTTATAGAGATCTTAACTCGTTATTTTTATGGATAACAATCACGCGTATTGTACGAATGTTGATTGCATGAGCTGTATAATAACACGTGTTTGTTGGTTTGAGTATGAATAACCCAAAATCAACCTCAAGTACTATATCAAAGATGTTGGTGATATAACGTTAAATTTAAGTGTAATTTTGATTGTTTTTACGTTATATTTAGTTCTAAATCTAGTTTGTTTTCCTATTATTACTTTAAAATATAACGTTTTATTAAATGTCCGGGGCTCTACTTACTTTTTATTCATGTTACGCTAGAAATATATACTAACTCCTTTAGAAGTGTCGTTGGATATTTTTTTCTTTTTCAAATTTATTTTATTTTCATTGCTACAAACTTTTTAACGAGGTTGTCATTTTAATATTAGGTCATGTTTACGTTGTAATGAACGATACATAACCATCTTAGCGTCATCGAGTTAACACGGATAACGAATTTCTACCTTTGTTACAAAGTTTTCGTACGTACCATTTACCAAGTTATCCTACAATCCACTCCATCACGCAAGGTGAAAAAACTAGTAAAGGATATTGAATTTCTTTTAATGAGGAATTTAAGATGATATAACTTATTCCATTTTTGTTTATTATTAAGCAAACATATTATCCCTACGTTTGAGTTCTAAAATCTAACATGTGACATAAACATATTATGAATAAAATAAAACTCTAAAAAATCAAGTGCAATCTAAGATGCATCTTCGATATCGGTAGCTAATATATGGATTAAAATATATACAATACATTAATCATTAACTTTAATAGAAGTTCAAACTAATTCAATTTACATGAAAACACATTATTTACTTTATTTCTATTTTAAAAGCATTAAATTTATATTATGTAAGATTTGAAACCATGGTTAAACGGTTGAAACTACTTTTTTAACTATTTGTTTCAAATTATTTAATTTCTGCTCCATTATCAGAAGCAAAATTTTATATAAAAAAATTAATCTGATTTGTGGAACAACGGGAAATAGTTTAAAACACCCAATAACGTTTATGATATTTATAAGCTAAATAACAAAAACCGACACGGAGAATCAATCTCTATCCGTTTGTTTCGCAAACAAGTCATTCAATGCCGTGGTATTTTTGTTTGTTAATGTAGTTATAATTTCAGAATTCAAATGAAAACGTATACAAACTATATTTAACTAAAACATACGCGTAAACAATTAGCTTGGTATTATTTATGTACAGAATTATTTAATGAGAAGTTAAGAATTAGGACATATTTAACCTAAATATAACATTTTTTTAATGTTCAACTAAAATTGCCCACACTTTTTTCTAATTACTAAATTACTTATATTTTAATATTGTTGATTATTTAAAAATTCTTTATAGATTTTATACTATTGTAAAATTAAGTGACTTAAATAGAATATATACGAAACTTATTTAGTTTTTAAAGATTTTTTTTTAGTATAACATGGGTTAAGCTAGTTGTGAAGAAAAAAGTCACCATTAAACAATATCCGAGCTTTAAAGTTCTTATGTTTAAGTCATTCAATTTAAACAACTATACAAAAATTCACAACAATGGATAATAAAACATGAGTGGTTTTATAGTTAAAAAGGAGAACAAGTTATTAAAATTTTGTTGAAACATAAGTATTACTTCAAGATGTCCCGAAAATAAAACATGTTGAACGGAGTAAACATGTCAAAATATATCTACTAATTGTTTTATCTTTAACGATAGTTCTCGTAGACTTGCGGGTGAAGTTGCACACAAAAGTAGGCACTTTCATGCGCAAGTCACCAAAACTGTGTAGCATGGGCTGCTTTGCTTTGGAATTATACAGTATAAATACAATTGCTTTTAAATGTTACTTCAAACACCGCAAGTTGAAGGGAGGCGTTGATAATATCTGTAGTTTCATATCGAAAAAAGTAAAACCTTAGCTTCATTGATAATTTTAGAATGTTGATGTTAGAATGGGGGAGTTGGGGGAAGGAATACTATTTTGAAGTTTATATAAAAGTAATCATTAAAAGTTCACGTCGTAGAGTTAGTTGAAAAAAACTATTACAAAATTAATGTTGATAAAAAAAGTTCGACATGATGAAAAATTTGGATTATATAAAACATCTTATTTTTAAAATTGTAAGAGGAAAGAAAAGAAAGCTAAAAAATAAAACAAAAGGTTTTTATATTTTTGATTTTTCAATATGTTTATAACTTGATGATTTGTATATTATAACGGATGAATTCCTCGGATGAATTCCTCTTGAATAATTAGGATTTTCATATCACCACATTCATTGGATCCATAATCGAACATTTTCACTATCTTCATAACCTTTGTTGCTTCTAGAAAATTGACCATATTCCATGGAATTCATCTTTGCCGTTATTGTTGGCAAAAGAGGATGGGGTGACCATTTAGGGTCCAATCTCTTGAGGGGTGTAAATTTTTTAAAAAGTTATATATATTAAATATAAATGTATATTTAAAAATATATATGTAATTGATTCATTACACAACTTAAATTAGTCTATTACACAATACAAATTAGTTCAGTTTACTTAGATATTAGCCTATTACTTACAAACAATTTAAAACCTATTAAAAAAACAAAACACAAACAATTTAAAACCCATTAAAAAACAAAAAGCAATAAACAAACTTTATCCGTTTGAGGCCCGACCATTTTTATAACTCGCACCGGTACCCTAAACTCTTGGCATCCATCACAAACAAAATGCATACTTTGTGGCCCATTATGTGGTCCTTTTTGATACAAAGTCGAATCATAGATTCTTCCACGACCATTTGTATTTGTTAGTAAAAATAAATATATGCAAATTAACTATTTTAAACACACATTACACATGAGATAAACAAATTAATCAGAGAACAAAAAGAAGAATGATTGATGCTTCGTGTTTGTTTTGGTTCCCTTAAGATATCTTTAGCATCTTTACTTAGAGAACACCTTTCTCTCGAAACATACAACAACCATGCTTAAGAGTGTTGTGTTGCTGTGTTGAAGTCAGGTACTTGAAATCATACCAGATTTATGTTTATATAAAAATCGTAAGTGCTCTCCATAAAATTTTGTAATCATCAGCCTTAAACTTTTCAAACAAGAAAAAAACAAGAATGTCACAAACAAATTGTTGAAGTAGAGCTACAACAAGGTTACAATCCAGCGACCCATAGTTTCTCGCTATATTAAGATAACTGTTTTTTATTATTAGACATACTAAATTTATATTGGTTTTCAAATTTGAGAGATTATATGTTATATTTAGTGGCTGAAACTATTCTTAAACATGTTTAAAATCATAAATATTAAAGAGTTTAGGAACCGTTTTAACGATTAGTATCATTGTTTCAAACATATTACATATCATCACATTTATAAATATTATTGCTTTAAACATCACTTATAACCACTTTTATAAATATAATTGTTTTATACGGTTCTTGACGTTTCGGCAATGAACCGGATCTCACATGAACCGGACCGAAAATATATTATATTTGCAATAACCAAACAATCTTTAAAAATTTCCCACCACATGAAAAAATGTATGGTTCTGCCACTGTATACCACAACACTAAGAGTGTTGTGTCAGCTGAGTTGAACTCATATATTTAAAATCGTATGTAAAATTATAATGCGTGCTTGAATTAGTTGTATGTTTCTATGTATCCAGATGTAAAACCAAGGTATACCTTTGTTTTATAACCTCTTTAAAAGAGTAACTCCCAAACTCATATAACTATATTAACATTTTCATTTAATTGCTTTAAGCGGTTTTAAATACAATTTGATTGCATTAATTAATTATTACAAAATTGATCAAATCGTTTCTTATCAATTGTAGTTGTTACTAAATCATTTGGTCGTTGTAGTTAGAAGACCTATTTGGTCGATATAACTAGGAGATTAACAATACTATTATATCGTTTCATACACCATTTTAACCATCAATATCTGTATCACGTTGGCTTTTTTTTTTTCTCAACATTTATTGTCTGTTTATAATATATAGTAACTATATAAAACTATATGTCAGAGGAAGTAAGAATACATTTTTCCTACTTTTTTAAATAATCAAAATACAAAGGGTACCACACAACAAGTGGATGAAACTTAACAAAACAAAACATTCCTTGAGGTGGGAATTCATGAATGTGTGTATTTATTTCTTTCTCATAAATGGACAAGCCTTGAAGTGCATGAATTTCATTAATTTTCATACTTTAATAATTTTTATTTTATTATTAAAAATTATCTGAAGCAAACCTTTAATCCTACTACTATAATAAAAGAGTAATTATTGAAAACACATGTCAACATCACATTCATTCTCACAAAACTTTTCACGCTTCTCTCTCGTATTAAATAATTACCTTAAGTTTTTTTAGATTAATAATGGTTTTCCAATAAATTAAGAAATATATATTTTTATTGATTTTAGTTCTAAAGAAACAAATTTTTATAAAAATATTTTTTTACTAGAACATCAAACTTATTTAAAATATAAAATATTTTAAATTTAGTGTTTTGAAAAAGTAATTTTTATAACAAAAAAAATTAAAAATGAGAGTTATAATAAGGATATATATAAAAATGTTATTTTTTAAACAAAATGTTTGATTTTTTTGGAAAAAAATTATAAAGTTGATATCGTTGTCTTATTACTTATAATTTGTTACTTTTACATAATTTAAATACTATATTATTTTAAAATATCGTTTTAAAATTAAGTAAATTTTATTATTTTTAATATTATATTTATTCAACTCGTGTAATACACGGATTCACTAAAACTAGTAAAAAATAAACTTTAAAATTAATATATATTATAAATATAAAACATGAATTAATTTCAAGCAAACTTAATGTTTTTTAAACTAGTCGTCGTCCCTTAAGTTTTTTAAATAAACCGAATAAAAGTACAAGTATGGTTATAGTAAAAATTATAATTAATCTAAAAAATATGAGAATTATTTTAACTTGAAATGTGTCCTATTATTTATAAATTTGATTAAAATTAGACCATTGTATCAAATACATCAAGTTATTGTGTCTTATAATACGTAAGGTCGTTGTCTCAAATATCAGTTTATTGTGTCAAATATTTTTTATAGTTTTATCGTGTTTTATATTTTTAGATCATTTAATGTTATTTTTGTCATTGAAATTATATATTATAGAAGCTTATTGTTATGTTATCATTGTATTTTATAATTAAAGTACATAATGATATTGTTTAACCAATATGTTTTTCAAACTCACAGTGTTTAACATAACATAATGACGAGTTAAAAAATACATTAAGAAATTTTGTCATTTTGTTCTATGTTTTATATTATTTTGCGTTATTTTATTATTGTTTATCATTTATTAGCTAGATTAATAAGTTGTTGATTTATTATTGCATGTTACATATTAGAAATACAGAAAAATATTATTTCGCTGTTATATGTTCTTAAAATTTATTAATTTAGAAAAACGCAATATTATTTAGAAAAACACAATAATCAACAAAAGACACAATTAACTATACTAAAGACATAATGACGAACAAAGATCATACGAGTTTAAAAACGTAAAAATATGATAATTATTTTTTTCATAATGATACTATATCTGTTTTAAAAACAAGAAAAATATTTGTTTTTATAGTGTAATTTTAATAAAAATAATGTCATATATAAAAGTTATGAACATTAGGAAAACATAAAAAAAGTCAATAAAAGTAACTATGCTTAAAATATTTTTGTAATAACCTTTTTCTTACAATTGAATTTTAACAATTAATTAAAAAATAATTGTTGAAATTACATTTACACTTTTTGTATATAAAAACAACTTTTGTTTGAACCAGTTTCTAAAAATACATCATGGTCCATTATAACTTCTTTTAAATTTCAAATTAAATTATCTACATTTCGTTGACTAATTGTCATATAAATCAAATGTAATGGTTGAAAGCTTTTATTAAAATAATAGTTTAAGAAAAATTGTATTTGATGTCTTATAAATTTAAATTTTTTTAATTAGTTTGTAATGATGTTTGAAATACAATCATTATCATGTTTGGAGCACTAGAAATGCCCACCACTAAAGGTGACAAAAGAAGTTCAAAAATGTAATTTTGGGTCATAATGGGTGTTTTGAAAATAAAGATGGGTTAAAATGGATTGAATAAAAAACACAAGTGGGTCAAGATGGGTTAAAATTTTTTTTGAAAAAAATAAACATAGGTTAATATGGGTCTTCAAAATTAAAGCTTCAAGTCACAATAAGTCACGTTTTTTTCACTCAAATTGGTTACCTTTGTCGAGTTTCATTGCGCACCACCATCGTAACACCACCGAACCACCACTATACCACCATCGAACCACCACCACACCACCACACAACCACCGGTCCATCGCACTACCATCGTTCAGCCACATCACCACTAGTCCATCACATCTACACCCTCCCACCTCCGTCAAGTTTCATCGTGCATCACCACCGCACCTACAGTCAGGATCTGCATCAGCCTCCACCTCCATTGAGTTTCATTGCTCACCACCACCACACCTATAGTTGAGCCTCTGCTTCATTATCGCACCATCATCATCACTTTATTGAAGGCACCACCTTTTATAGATGAAGTCGTATATGTATCTTTTTGAGCTCGTATAAGAATCTGTCTATATGTGTTGTTGGATTGTAAAAACTAGTAAAATAGTATTGACTTTTTAAAAAATGGTCCATTTTGATCCGAACTCATCCTGACACGAACCCATCCTAACTCAAATCTATTCTGACCTTTTTTTTTCTAAATGATCTATCCTAACTCAAACCCATCCAGACCCAAATCCATCATAACCTAACAAGCAACCCAATCCAACCCACCCATTTTGCCACCTCTACCCACTACGTATAATCTAAACATTTTTATCTATTACCGAAAATCAAATTAGAATATGATTTTTAAAACTGTAAACTAATAACATTCTAAGTTTACATCTTACAATTTTATTAACTTTATTAATAGTAATACTCATTTGTTTAAGTAATATTTAGTTGCCATTGATATTTATTCTTATTATCGTTAAGTTTATGTAACTCTCAGGGCTATTGATATATATATATATATTGTTATTATCATTACTTTTAAGTAAATCTCAATTAACTTTATGTAATTAGATCAATATGTTCAATTATTTAATTAATCTAGAAATTAAATTTAGCATACTATATAACACATTCATTCTAATCTAACCGATGATCAAAGAACTCAACATCGATATGCTACAAGTATTTTTCAAATTAATAAATTATCCTAATATTTAATATCATTTGGTTAATTAACGTAGGACATGTTCACAAAATGGTGCACCAAAAGTATAGAAAATCATGGTTTAAGAGAGAGAATATGATGTCGATAGATACGTCGCTATTCATAATCAGATGCCTATTAATATTTCCTGATTTTGCAATTTCTCTTTCCACAATCTTCACTACAGTTCAAGAAACACTATTTTTCATGTTCAAATCAAGTTAAAAATACCTCTTTGTTTTTTGTTTTTTGCTTCACATTTTCATCTTTTGTAACCCTCAAAAATGGCAAGTGAGTCTAACTTTTCACCTGATTTCTCCAATCCTTCTGCTGAGCAGTTTGGTGCAATTGCATCTTCTGATGACATTTTCGGTATTCTTGAGGCGTTAGAGGGCGGTTGCGGTGAATTCACGACATTGAACGTGTTAGATGAGATGCAGCATGGTGTCAAAGACCATTGTTTGCATCAGTTAGTTTCACACAAGTCTACTCCTTCTAGTGGCTTTCAAAAACTCGTGGAGGCGGAGCTTGAGGCGTTATCACAAGGAAACAAGAAACGGAAAGTGTCAGCGCGGGTAGAAGAAGGCTGTGAAAGCGTAGATGGGTCGTTGAAACCGAATCATGTCGCAGTAGAAAGGAACCGCAGGAAAACGATGAACGAGCACTTAGCCATCCTCCGGTCACTAATGCCTTGTTTTTATGTCAAAAGGGTATCATTGTTTTGCAGATTATGTATTGTTGTTATATAATCTGATAAACAGTTTTGAATATGAAGTTTTTAAACTGATTATTTGAAACTGTTTATTTTACTCACACATAAGGAGTTAAGAAAATAATAATCCTACACACTTTTACAACTGCTTAAGTATGCAATTTTAAAGGACTCTTATGTGCATGTTATGCAAACTATAGGGAGATCAAGCATCAATAATTGGAGGTGTAATTGACTACATCACTGAGTTGCAACAAGTGTTACAATCTTTAGAAGCAAAAAAGAAAAGAAAAGTGTACAGTGATGTGTTGAGCCCAAGGCTCCTTTCAAGCCCTAGAGCTCTACCTCAGAGCCCTAGAAAGCCGCCTTTGAGCCCGAGGCCAAACTTGCCGATTAGCCCCAGGTTTGTCCGAATCTAAACTAGACTTAGTAATTTAGTAAGCAATATTTATATGTGGGTCAGTAATTTCAGAACTGATAATATGTTAAAAGCTATTAGAACCACATAATACATTTCTATATAGTTTATACATAATTCGTTTGATATCTTCAATGTACGATATACAAGTGTATTATGCGGTTCTTACGTTTGTTAACTGGTTTTAAAACGTCTACATTGTTAGATATGCATAAAGTAAAAAAGGGCAGTTAATATAGTTTGTGCTAGTTATATAAACTGTCAAGATATATAGCAGTTAAATAACAACTTTTTGGTTAAACTTCTAGTCTTTAAATATGTAATAATACTGCTGAACAGTGTGTTCTTTTGCTGTCATAAAAGCTGATGGAAATAGAATAAATATGTGCATTATAATTTCATGATATTCTTTGTATATTAATAATTCTGCAGTGCACTTATAATATTTTTGTTTTCTTCCATTTGTCAACAAAATGGCATCAGAGAAGTTTATATTTTTTTGAAAAGAAAGAGAAAGTAAAGGCAGAAGGGTTACAATTACGTGTCATAAGTATCATACAAGTTTGAATGAAAAAAAAGGGTAGATTTTTTTTTAAAATTTTTTGCTCTAGTGCAAGAGGAAGCGGAAAACCTTTATCACAAGTAGAATGTTACCATTAGAGCATACTAACAAATTTCGGAAAAGATATTAGTGTAAGAAAATTTAGAGGTTACTTTTATGCACACGAATGAAAATAAATGATGAAAAAGTACTATGACTTGCATTGTGCATGGGACATCATTGGAAAAACCAGGTTATAATTATAGTAAGTGGTTATAGTAACAACATAAGATAGAACAAGAAATGTTTGTGACATATGATAAGTTTGTGCTAGTACTACTGATTTATAAATATGAGTAATTGATATCCTTTAACCAATTCACCACCATTTAATCAAATTTATAAACAGGCTTTCATTTTGAATCACTTTTTAAGATTCAATGAAGCAACATATGTTGTTTCTCTTATCAATATGCTTCCAGTGACAAACAATTAAACACTCGATGTACCAGTTATTTCAGAGTAACTATAGAATCTTTTGTAGATCATAACATGACTATTTAGTAATCTTGTATACAAGATGAAAAGAGTTTTTGACTAACAAGGTTTCTCCTACCAAATTACAAGAACTAAAACAAACAAACAAACATTAGTTTATTCCAACAACAATTATTATTATACAAATAGGGAATCATCATTTGATCTCACTAATTTCAAGTAGGTTGATGAGTTTTCTCAAGTAAGATCTAAGTCTTGTTTCAATCTTCATTCAGAAGGAACTGGAGAGGCTATTTAAGTTGTAATCAAAAGAGGAAGAATCAAACTTAGGTAACAAATTAAAGGGGTGATTGTTAGCCTTAATTATCTTATCAAGTTTGAATATCTAAGTTTGGGTTAAATATGTAATTATTAGAAAGTTGTGGTCTAGACTCCATATGTATTCTTAGTTACATTAAGGATTATTATGTTAGGTTTGAAAGTTAGAAGCTGAAAGATACATATTGTATGTAGGGTTGCAACGTTTTAAGAGGGATATGTATACATATCGAATCGATGTAACCAAATTGGATGTCATCAATTGGTTGAATTCTTATTTAGGATTCATTCCTATTATCTCTTTCCATCCTTTGTTCTTGAGTTGACATCATGTGGGCTAATAACGTGCATGCTCGTTCGAGATAATTTTGATTTCTGTCACTAACAAGAATCTCACCATGGGTTGTACAAATAGTTCGTGGCTCGAAGCTCGGCTCAAATTCTAAACGAGCCGAACTCGAGCCAAGGTTAGCGCGGTTCGAGCTTGGCTCGTGGCTCGGTTTGTTGGCTCGGCTCGTAACTCAGTGCATATGA
>BJCM01208674.1:0-13897 GCA_018326385.1 Flaveria bidentis
ATGCAGGATCGGTTTTGATACTCAACACAAGTATTTTACTCACAAACACTCAAGAAGCAGAGATCTTCTAAGAGTTGATTATAATATACTAAGTAACACAAAAGAAACACATGAGAATAATTTTCAAGATACTTGTATATAATATTTCTCAACTCAAAGTTTTTAAAAGACTCTTTCAAGCTTACTACAAGAGTTACAACGAGAAACTATATATACTACTATCTACAGCCAGATATACTTTGATACAACATGGAATCTTCTAACTAAAGCAAATACTACAAAGCTATAGTTTAAGGTATCTCAGATAATATCTTATATAAGATATGATAGTCATGACATGTCCATGACTTACCTTTTTTCACCAAATAAAGTTGGTAACTTGTACTAACATATAAAGGTAAACAGTGGAATAAAGTATGGTCAACTACATGGCCTTTTGAGAAAATGCCATGTAGTATCAGAGGTCTGCAATGGAGTGTTAGAGACCATACCTACTTCCACTGGTTCATTAGTAGCATCTTCTGAAGGTTAATTGGCTTTGGAAGAACAAGTTCTTCTGAAGCTTTTTATACTTCGGAAGAGGCTGCTTCTTCTGTGGCTTGGAGACTTCTGCTTCGGAAGTCATTGTCTTTGATTTCTTCTAAGTCTTGAACTTTGGAAGAGAAGACTTTGTCTTTGGAAGGTGGAGCTTTTCCTCCAGAAGTTAATTTTGCACTTTGTCCTCGGAAGAACTCCATAACCTTTGGAAGTTCCATACTTAGCTTTGGAAGTCCTTTATACTTGTACTAAAAAAATGTCTAAGTGTTTGGTTTTGGTTGCACCAGTCTTCTTCTTGATCCAACAAACTCCCCCTAGGCTGATGATACCAAAACCTCACTTGTTCCTACTTCTTAAAACTTTCAACACAGGGAAACAGATACTTATATGTTTCTTTGTTCTTCCCATAAGTGGTGCTGAGAAGCTTGTACAAATCATTCATGGACAGGAGATCCAGTCTGTCTCTTTGAATGATATGTACCCTCTGTTGAGTCCCTCTAAAGAGAGTTAGTTTACGGGAGTTATAGTTATACTCCCATCTAACTATTGGTTCCAATTCAGGGCCTTCCACCATTTGTAGAAAGGCCTTGCCTTTGGTGGTTGACCTTTCCTTGTCTTCCATCTCTCTCAGCTTCAACTCCTCTTTAATCTTTGCTTTTGCAGTTAGCTCAGCAAGATGAAGGCTGCTAAGATGATTTCTGATGTGAGCAGCTGTTTCGGATTTGGAGGGATTGGAGAATGGTTTTTTTGCTAACTCGGCAATGTCGAATCTACTAAAGTATAGCATAGAATAGGCATTCAGCCTGTTGCTCTCTCTCCACAACAAAGTTGTGAGAGGCTTCATCAAACCTCCACTGGATAATTTTCTTCCTAGGTACAAGGGGCTGACTAGGAACCTTGTCTCCTTTTTTTGTATCAAGTAGAGTTACCAGCTTTCTTCTCAGCTTCTTTTCTTCAACGTTTAAGGAGTCAAAGCTAAGGCCAAGGAGTTTAACAGCTTGGTCCAGTGTTCCTCTAGGCAGATCAAGGAATTGATCTCTTGTGAGGGAACATGAGGATCCATCAATGTAAGTTAGCTTGACAGAATCCTCCTCACAGGAGATGTCACTCAAGGTTGTGCATTTGTTGAGCTTCATCTGGATCTCCTTAAACTCCTTTAAAGAGAGTTGTTTAGAAGGTTGAGGGGATGGTCTGGATGGTTGCTGGGTAGGTAAAGGTGTTTGGGTTCTGGGTAAGGTTTTAGGTTGAGGGATGATTAGTTGAGGTGGTTGTGGTGATGAGATGGGTAAGGTGGTTGGTGTAGGTTCAAGGGTGCAAGGTTCAGAAATGGGTTAAATTTTGATGTGGGAATGAAATGGGGAAGGTTTAGGTTGAGGTTGGGGTTGAGTTTGGGTTGTAGGTTGAGGTTGAGGTGTTGGTTTGAAAACTATCCCCTGTACCCTTCTATACATCTCTTTCCTTTTCCCCATATGAATGTCAGCCTTGATGTCGCTGACAAGTCGTTGGAGTGTCTTTTCAGACATAGGTCCCACCTGCTTACCAAAGAAGACATGAGCCTGAAGATAATCCTTCATCCAGGCTTTCTCACCTATCTTCTTGGCGGCAGTGACCCTAGCTTCTTCTTCTTTCTTCTTCTTCTTCCTCAACTTCTTTTTCACAACTCTCTTTCTCTCTTTCTCCAGTTGATCCTGTTGTTTGTTGAAGAGCCATAGGACTATGCCATTATCGTGTGGAGATAGTTCTTGAATAGAGAAACCTCTGGAGGTTAGGAAAGACATCCTTTCCCTCCGGAGCTGCAAATCAGCTTCACTTTTCTCTCTTTCTCTTTCCTCCTCTAAGGCCAACCTTGCTGCTTCTTTCTTTTGTTCAATCTGTAGCTTGTTGCCTTTTCTAGCTCTACTAACTCCTCTAGTTGTAGCAGGAGTATTTCTTCACTGACAGCTCCAAGCTTGATGAGTCTGTCAATGATCTCCACCCTCTTTTTGTTGTTGACTGCAACTGCTTTGGAACTGGTAGCTAACAACTTCCCAGTTGGAAGTCTACCTTTTTTTAGCTTTTCAATCCTCTCCTTCTCCTGAAGCTCTTCCTCAATCATCTTCTTCTATCCTTTATCATCTTTGGAAGTACTTGACTTTGGTGGTTCTTGGATGGAGGGTTCAGATTGAGTCATGGTGGATGGAGGTGGTGAAGTTTTCTGAGCTATGTGTTGGTTAAGAAATTCCTCACTATTCACCTTAGATGCTAGCTCGAGAATTGCATCTGTGATGTTTAGATCCTTAGACAAAGAGAACAGTCCTTCCGCAGCTTCCATCTCAGCTTCGGAAGACTTAGCTTGTTCTTCCGAGGCTTTGACTTCAGCTTTGGAAGTTTGAGGAAGTCCACTATCTGTCCCAATTGTTTCACCTGGGACATCAGTCCTCATTTCCCCTTCGAATTGAATCTTAGGTTCTATTTGGACCTTAGGTTTACCAACTTCTTCCACCATGGTAGAAGATGCACTTAACCTCTAAAGCTCTTTAGCTCCAAAGTACATCATAACCACATCAGGGCTAGGCTGATCTAGAGAGGATCTTAATAGAAACTTGGAAAAGAGCCTATAGAGATCTCTGAGCATCCTTGGGTCTATTTTTAGGACAACTTGGGAGGGCTTAGGAAAGATAGTTGCAATAGGAGCTGAATATCTGGAAGTTAATGCTTGGCTCTGTGGTTCCTTAGTTGTTTGTCTCTGAATACTCTCCCCCTTTTTGGTAGCATCATCTTGATAGCTAGATGAGCTAGAGGAAGAGGTCAAGGAGACCTTAATTGGTACATGCCTAACAGATCTCTCAATCTGTTTCTCAGCTAGTTGAGCCTTGAGACTTTAAATCTCAAGTTGCTGAGTGGCAGACCTATCCTCTAAAGTCTTAATCTTTGATTCAAGGTTTGAGACTTTAGAAATTAGGTCCTAAATGATGAGTTGCATACTACCATCATATTCTTTTGAATAATCATGAGGAGATAAGGTCACATACCGTGTATGTTCACCCTCACCACCAGATGTGGTTTCTTGGCACCCTTGTTTCCCTTGCCTAAGAATGTCTCTTTCAGAGTCATCAAAAGGCACAATATCCGTAGATTCAGTCTCAGAGATGTTACCACTGTCCTGAGGATCCAATGAGTTTCTTTCAGTAGTGGCATCTGAATCTACATAAGTCCCCTCCACATCCGTGGGACTCAACTCAGTTGGTTTTGACTGATATTGGCTAGAGATAAGAGGTTCCTCTAGGCTCTGTTGATCCATGAGAGAGTGTAGTGCATCAACTTCATTGCCATGAAGAGACGTAATCTCCTCATCAGTTTTGAATAAAAGGTCAGTAAAGGATATAGAAGTTAAGCCTAGTGACCCGGGACTTTGGTCAATGTCTAGTGGCATGAGCCTTTGGTGGGGCTGTCCTTTTTTGGTTAAGACTCATCCTGAGGGCTTGCAGCCTATGCTTGGGGCTCAGGGAATTAAGACTGAGGAGACTCAAATCCCATATTGAGGTCGAAGGAGAAGGATGGGGAGACCTCTGACTGAGTGGGAGCCCATGGTTTCACTCTAGTCTTTTTGGATTGAACAAGAGGGACTTGCTCAATCAGAGTAGACTGAGCAAGGGTTTGTTTGCGTCTCTGATATGTGTGTTTGATGGCATGAACTGGTAGAACAAGGGTAACTGCTGGTGTGGGTCATCACCTGTGGGGTGAATAGGGATGTCACAAGGAGCCATTGGCTCAATCATACCTGGAAGAAGGTCGATGTGTATTCCAGTGAAGTTGGTGGATACTCTCTTCAAAACAGTGAAGATGGTTAGCCTTATTTGAAGGACATACAGAGCAGCTGCACAAACAAGCTGACTCTGGTCTAGCTCACAATTGATTATGTGCTGAAGAAACCTAGGATACATGAAGAATGTGTCCCTTTGGAGGTTTCCAAGAAGATTGAAAAGCACAAACCCTGAATAGTTGAAGCAGAGGCTCTTCACCAATCCATGAACTAGGTAGCCCAGTTCATATGGGATTTGATCCCATCCCCCAGACTTGTTTGACAAACAGTGAAGAACAACATGAAGTAGGAACTTCCAGTTATAAGAAAAATTCAACTTATAAACTGTAGACCTATTCACATCTCCACCGTATCCCATTTGAATATAGGTGACGTCTAGGTCTGATTTAGGGAACTCAGTAGGAGCGCCTTCATCATGAAGCTCCAGATGCTCCCAGATAACGTGTTCGGTAATGATCAACTCTTGGCCTGAAATGATAGTTCAGGTAACCCTAGCTCCATTGAGGAGTATTACCTGACCGTTCCTCTAGAAATATTCCATATGGTTCAAGTAAATGGTAGGATTCACGGTCAGAGCAGTGAAGTAGGGAGATTGGGTAAGAAATGAGATGATATCAGAGAAATCAACATCCTTGGAGGAATCAAGGAATGCGACTTGGTTGTGCTGAAAGTTGAGTGCCATTGTGAGAAAGGAGATGATGAAACAAGTTTGAGCAAGATGAATTTGAGTGAAAGAGGCTTTGAACAGTAAATTGGTAAAAAGATTAAAGTGACGAGTCGGGATTATTTAAATGGGTGAAATGGTGGTGTTTGGTGGATAAAGTGAAAAGATGGTTTGGGGTAAAGATATGACAGTGGCGGAAAGGTAAAAAACCATTCAAAAGATTCCGACATCATTGATAAAATCTTTGCTTATGGGGCCCAAAGATTTCCGTTACAGAGAGAAGTCTTCTTCTGAAGGTAAAAGTATTTCCGAAGGTTTTTCTCTTCCGAAGCCAAACTTATATCTGAAGGTAACTGAAGTTACTTCCGAGAATAAGAGTTTCTTCCGAAAGAATAAGTTCTTAAGCTTCGGAAGCATTAAAGATAAGCTTCTGAAACTAAAAACTGTTTGGAAGATAGAACTTGAATTGAGAGAATTGCCTTCGGAAGATAATGAGAAGTTCTTTCGAGGGTAATTTTCTCTTCGGAAATACTCACACTTAATCAATTGGGAAGAAAGACTTTTTGTAACAAGGCTTAGATTGTTCTTTGACAAAAGAGAAGACACATGTGAAAAAGGTTTTCAAATAAGACATATTAGTCAAGGTTTATCATCCTAATGGCCGTAATGAGATACTTAAATCTTTGTTCATCAAAAGCTTTGGTGAACAAATCAACATATTATTCATTTGAGTCAACTTTGACTAATTTAATCAGGTTTTTCTTATTAATATCTCTAATGAAATGGTATCTGATAACAATGTGCTTTGTTTTGAAGTGCTTCACAGGATTTTTAGTGATGGAGATATCACTATTGTTGTCAGTATATATAGGAGTGCTCATGAAGTTGAATCCATAGTCTAGCATCTGGTTTCGAATCCATAGCAGTTGAGCAGAACAATTTCCAGCAACAATATATTCAGCTTCAATAGTAGATGTAGAGACACAAGATTGCTTTTTGCATTGCCATGAGATGATCCTTCCACCAAGAAATTGACATCCTCCTTATGTGGATTTCTTGTTAATGTTGCAGCCACCATAGTCACTATCTGAGTAGCCATAGATATTGAAGTTGAATTTTCTAGGATACCAGAGACCAAACTTTGGTGCTCCTTTGAAGTATCTAAGAATTCTCTTGGCAGAAACTAGGTGAGACACTTTTGGAGCAGCCTGATATCTTGCAGAGATGCAACTAGCAAACATGATATCAGGTCTACTTGCTGTGAGATTCATCAGGGAACCGATGATTGCCCTATACTAATGTTGATCAGTATATTCCCCCTCAGAGTCAGGACATAGATCATGGTTTTTGGGTATGGGTGTCTTGGCTGGCTTATAATCTTTCATGTCAAATCTTTCTAAGATATTAGAGACATACTTAGATTGATTGATAAAGAACCCTTCCTTCATCTGCTTCACCTGAATTCTAAGGAAAAAGTCCGTTTTCCCATAGAACTCATCTCAAACTTCTTCTTCATGATGCTCTCAAAGTCTTTACACATTTGGTCACTTGAAGAACCAAATATGATATCATTAACATATACCTGAACTAGCAAAATGTGTTTCTCAGACTTCTTGATAAAGAGAGTCTTCTAAATGGTTCCTCCAGTGTAACCATTCTTCAAGAGAAATTGAGACAAAGTCTCATACCACAACCTAGGTGCCTGGTGCATCCCATAAAGAGCTTTATCCAATTTGCACACATAGTTGGGATGTTATGGGTCTTCAAATCCTGGAGGTTGGCACACATAGACTTCCCTATCTATATTTCTATATAGAAAGACACACTTCACATCAAGTTGATAGACAGTAAAATTCTTGGATGCAACATAAGCAAGGAAGATTCTAATTGCCTTAAGTCTTGCAATAGGTGCAAAAACATCAGTATAATCAATTCCTTCCTCTTGGGTGTATCCTTGAACAACCAGTCTAACTTTATTTTTTATGATCAAGCCTCTATCATCTCTCTTGTTCCTGAAAACCCATTTGGTTCCCTTAGGTACTTGAGCAGATGGTAGCGGACAAAGGTTCCAAACCTTTTGTCTCTTGAATTGAAGCAATTCTTCTTTCATTGACTCAACCCAGCTACTATCTTTTAAGGCTTCTTCAACTTCTTGGGTTCCATCTGAGACAAGAAGCATGAGTACAAGCAGACATTCCCATGATGAGTTTGTCCCCTTGTTCTCACGCCTTCAGAAACTTCTCCAATGATGTTTTCAGCTGGATGAGTGTCATGAATTCTTAATATGGGAATCACTTTCGCTTGCAAAGATAGGTCCAAGTTAGACATATTTTGCTTAGGAACATGAACACTTGGTCCAGCTGCTGTTTTAATGTCATTCAATGAGGACCGATTGAATGAAAGGGAAACATCATCAGCATCATTTGACTAAGAAGTAGTATTAACAGTTGCATGTTCCTTCAAAATACTACTTCCATTAACTTGGTTTTGTATGTTATCAGCTGATGAGTTATTAGGCTCACTTTGCTGGTAACTTGTTGAAGCTCCACTGGTTCCTGAAATAGTCATGATATCAGATCTACCAATGATGGGAGCTTGGGGTTCAGAGACTTTTGGAGAACTTAGAAGAGGTCTGGGTAACTCAAATAGCTTTTCTTCAATAGAATCACTTGGAGTACCTATTTCAGCTGAAACATTCTCACAAGATAGTTTAGAATAGTTTGGAAACAATTCTAAGGCAAAAATTTGATCAAGGCTATTCCCCCTAACACAAGGAGTGTGCTCATTGAAAACAATATTGGATGATTCCTCAAATTGTTGATTTTTGATGTTATAGACTCTATAAGCAATAGAGGTGGAGGAATATCCAAAAAATATAGCTTCATCCAGCTTCTCAGCAAATTTTGCTAGGTTGTCCTTTGTGTTCAGTAGTGTACACCTGTTGCTAAAGTTTCTAAGAAAGCTATTGAACGGTGGCCTCTTGTTCCATAACTCATAAGGGGTTTTTCCATGTGGCTTGATAATGAGGACCCTATTATGTACATAATATGCAGTGCTGACTGCCTCTACCTAGAATGTTAGAGGCAACTTTAAATCAACTAACATGGTCATAGCAGCCTCAACCAGTGTCCTGTTACTCCTCTCAGCAACACTATTTTGTTAAGGAGTTATAGGAGCACTGTATTGTCTGGTAATCCCTTTTGAGTGAAACAATAAGTCAAAAAATTGATTTTTAAACTCTGTCCCTTGATCACTCCTGATTCTCTTTACCTTGTGATCACTTTGATTTTCAATTTTACGAATAAAAGACTTTAAAGTTTCAGCAGTTTCATCTTTATTTCTAAAAAAGAATACACAAGTGAATCTTGTAAAATCATCAACTATCACAAGGCAATATGATTTTCTTCCAATGCTCATTATACTTGTTGGACCAAATAAATCCATGTGCAATAAGTGTAATGGGGTGGTGATAGAGTTAACCTCTTTGGATTTGTGAGAGACTCTATGTTGATTTTCTTTCAGGCAAGCCACACAGTAATCTCTACAGAAAAATTCCTTTTTGGGCGCACGCCATGTACCAAGTTATTTTTAACCAATTTGTTCATGGTTTTAAAATTTACATGACACATACGTTTATGCCATAAGGCAGACTCATCACCATCAGCTTTGGAAAGAAAGCATGATACTTTACCCAATAGGGAAGCATTATTCATATCTAGCTTGTACATATCCCCTTTTCTGGGAGATCTTAGAAGCACCAATTCCTGAGGAATTTTCATCCTAGGTTTGAGGATAATGCACACATGCTCTTTGAAAAGCATTTTATGCTTTTGATCACAGAACAGAGAAACACTTAGGAGATTGTGTTCAAGCTGTTTGACAAAGTTTACTTTGTCAACTTTTAACAATCCATTGGATACACTTCCTTTGCCTGAAATGTATCCTCTGATCTCACCTCCAAACTGAACAGGACCTCAATCAAAATGTTGAAATTGTAGAAGTAGATTCCTGGTCATCTGCATCCACTGTCCACTATCCAGACAATATTGTTCTTGTCTTGTGAATGTCCCTGCAGATAAGGTGAAAATTTAGTTTTGATTGGAAACCTAAGCCTTGCTGGTCTTGGGTTCTTCCATTGATGATGACATAATTGAACCAAAATGAATGGTAGAGGGTTCAATTGATGTCTTTGAAGAGGAAGGTGTGGCTGCAACATCTTGTCGGATCTTCAATTCCATCCAGTGGTTGGTCAGTTTAGATGAGCTTGTTGAAGCTTGAGCAACATGACCTTCTTCCGAAGCTTCTTTGTTTCTAGAAGAAGAGTTCACTACCTTCTCTTCCAAAGCAGTCTTCTTCTTGGAAGGTTTTGAGGAGGCTCTTTTGTTCTTTTGAGCCTTCCTTGGCTTAACTTCCAAAGCCACTTTCCCTTCGGAAGAATGAGTTTCTTCCGAAAGCAACTTAGCTTCGGAAACCAGCTTTCCTTTTCTCATCACTTGAACCACGTGATAAGGTCCAAAAGTGAATCCTTCCTTACCTGCTTCCCTTTTAACATTATTTGTAGAGAGTGTGCTTGCTGGATTGTAGTAACAATCTTTAGCCAAGTGGTTCTGCAGACCACACATTATGCATGCAATGTTAATTTTTGGGGATTTTGATGGCTAAGGTTTCTTCATCCTTTTATCTTCCTCTACAGCCTTCCCCTTTGACTTCTGATCCTTTGGCAAGATAAAAGTGCTGGTACTACACTCCTTTCCTGAATCAGAAGTGCCTACCACGTGGAATCTAGCTGAAGTGAAAACACCCTTTTGCTTTGGGTCAATCTTCAGCTTAGATTCAGCTACATTCTTGGCAATTCTTCTGGCTGCCTTTGCCTAGTTTTCTTCTAGCTTTGGTGGATAGGGGTTGATCATCACAAGCATAAGTGGGTTGATTTACCTGTTCTTTCCCTGTGGTGGTCTCTATTATTGCATCATTCTTCAACTCAAGTGAAGATGGGTCAACAGATGGGACCTCTTGCTCTTCAGTACCAGACCTTGGTTGTCTAATAGGCTTATAAGAGTGTGGTGGAGAAATTTCATTGGTCCCCAACCTCCTTTGTTTTGATAACAAAATTTGGAGTGGGAGGATAATGCAATAATAGGTTGGAAGTTTTGCTCAGAAATAGCATGCTTCCTAGCTTGAGCCTCAGCTACTACTAGCTTGGCTTGAGCCTCAGTTAACTTGGATATTAAATCCTTGATTTGAGTCCTGTAATTAGTGTGCTCATGTTTTAAAGAGGAAACCGTTTTCTCTAACTCCTCAATTTTATGTTGATAGTCAGATTCAGCCCTTTTAAAATCAGCTTTTAAGATGTTTAAGGACTCAATATCGGATTTGATTTCCATGTTATAATCCTTAAACATTTTAACCTTGGCAATACATGCTGGAGTACAAAGATGATCATATACCTTAGAGTTTATTGTTCCAGCCATGAGTGCCTGTGAAGGGGTGACATCTTGGACCATAAAGCTCCAATCAACTTCTTATGCAACAAGAGCAGTTTTAGTTGATTTTCCAGTAGCTTTTGGTGTGAAGGATGTGAGGAGGCATGAGCAGATCCTAGGTTTGATTTGGGAGCCTTGCATTCCCTAGCAAAATGACCCAGCTGTTTACAGTTGTAACACTTGGCTTTTGCTTTGTCGAACCCAAACTTGTTGCTTGTTGGGTTCTGAGGGAACTGCCTTCCTATTCTCTTAAGGAACTTCTTTGCCTTGTAGGTTAGCCGAGCCATTTTTTGGACTATGTCCATGTACTCCACGTCATCCAGGCTGAAACTATATATACTACTATCTACAGCTGGATATACTTTGATACCAACTGGAATCCTTTAACTAAATCAAATACTACAAAGCTATAGTTTAAGGTATTTCAGATAATGTCTTATCTAAGATATGGTAGTCATGACATGTCCATGACTAACCTTTTGTCACCAACTAAAGTTGGTAACTTGTACTAACATATAAAGGTAAATAGTGAAATAAAGTATGGTCAACTACATGGCCTTTTAGGAAAACACCATGTAGTATCAGAGGTATGCAGTGGAGTGATAAAGACCATACTTATGTCCACTAGTTCATTAGCATCATCTTCCGAAGGTTAATTGGCTTCGGAACAACAAGTTCTTCCGAAGCCTTTTATACTTTGAAAGAGGCTGCTTCTTCCATGGCTTGGAGACTTCTACTTCGTAAGTCATTGTCTTTGATTTCTTCTAAGTCTTGAACTTAGGAAGAGAAGACTTTGCCTTTGGAAGTTGGAGATTTTCCTTTGAAAGTTAGTTTTTCACTTTGTCTTCGGATGAACTCTATAACCTTCGAAAGTTTCACACTTAGCTTTGGAAGTCCTTTATACTTGTACTAAAAATTGTCTAAGTGTTTGGTTTTTGTTGCACCAGCCTTCTTCTTGATACAACAAACTGGTCCTCCATTAATCTTTTCAAACTTTTGGAGCAGTGACCATTGCTTGTCATGTGCCTAGAACAACTACTATCAATGATCCATATGTTTCTATTTGTCTTTAGCTGTTCCTGCATAAAAGAGATGGTTAGTTACATTTGGAAACCCAAGTCTTATTTGTCTTGGGTTCATCAAAAGAAGTTGAAGGTAATGCTACAGTAATACATCCTATTGTCATGTTTTAAGGATCTTTTGCTGATATTGATGGAGAACTTTTAGTCACTTGGTCTATCTTTGTCTTCTAAACCACCTTTTGAAGCTTAATCTTGACTTTTAATACTTCAGATGTTTTGTTGACTTCAGAAGTTTTGATTACTGGACCTTCGGAAGATCTTGCTAGCAATGTAGCAGACTTCAGTTCTTCGGAAGTATTCCTTTCTTCCGAGACCAAATTTTCTTCCAAAGGCAATTTTCCACTTGCCTTGATTTTTGTTTTGGAGCTTTTGAAGGAAAGAGATTTTCCTTTTGAAGCTTGCTTCTTCTTGAAACTCTTAGAAGTCTCTTTTTTGGTCATATGGAGAGTGCCTTTTGGATTGTAAGGAAAATCCTTAGAAAGATGAGAGGTACTCTCACACATAACACATTTCATTTTCTCCTTCTTAAGAGCCTTCTTCTGTGAACAAGGCTAAACTTGATAACTTTCCTTCTCCACCTTCATCTTTACAGATGCAGTGGAAGTTTTTTCCAGGTAAAAACTTCCTTTGGAGTTGGATGGTTCAGGTTGTGCAACAGTGGCACACAACTGATTAGCCTTCTTCTTGTTGCTAGGGTGAGTTGAGACTAAACTAGAACTCCTGGTACTAGAGTTCAAGTTAGTATCTTTAGTATTTACCACTTCGAATCTTCCTTGTTTCTGCTTAGAGTTGAAGGTGGCCTTGATCTCTTAAGCCTTCTTTGCTTTTCTCTTGCTCTTCCTGATCAAGTTCTTTCTTATAGACTTGGTCATCTCAGTCTTCTTACTCTCCTCAGAAGGATAGTGACCCTTCTTGGAATCCTCTTCTTCACTCTTGTTAGAGGCATTCTCCACTATCACTTCTTCATCCTCTTCAGTCAAGGGGTCTATGAACGGAAGCTTATCTTCACAAGTTACACACCTGGGAGATCTTACAGACAAGATGATATGTGGAGGAGCTATCTCACTAGATCCAAGTGACTACTTATCCTGATAACAAACTTTTGCATGCAAGGATGAGGATATAATGTTCTTGAAGGTCTCTTCTTCAAGAATACATTTTTTGCCCTGGCTTTGCTAATCACAAGCTCAGACTAGCACTCAATCAACTTAGTTATGAGATCTTTGATTTGAGTCTTGTAATTTGTGTGCTTATGTTTAAGAGTTGAAATGGTTTTCTCTAAGATTTTTTTCTTTAACTTATAGTTATTTTTAGCTTTTTTAAAATCATATATTAATATATTCGAGGACTCAAGATCAGACCTCATCTCTAAGTTGTAGGATCTGTATCTATTAACTTCTGCAATACATTCGGGTGTACAGAGATGTTCCAATAGCTTTGCTTCATCATGGTCTTCAAGAGTGAATAGAAAGTTGCATGTGCTTTCATCAGAAAACACAAAGGCATGTGAAGAGCTTGTCTCTTGGAATGGAATTCCTTGATTGTAGCTTTCTCTTGATGTCTTCGGGAAGGTGACATCTATAACTAAAATGGGTAACTTAACGAGGTTTTGTAAATACACTGATTCCATCCTAAAATAGACTGAGAGTTAGATACTCTCTGATTCAGCTCATATCATATATATATATATATATAAATATATATATATATATACATATGTATACATATATATGTGTATATATATACATGTGAATCCTAGGATCGCAATCAGGAATTATCAGTGTCGGTTGATCGCAAGTCAACGTTTGCAGAATCAACGTTAATTTGGTTTAATTGTTAGTAATAACTTTAAACATCAACAAATATTCAAGAACACATTCAACAAAACACAATTAATGAATAATAAGTATTTCATTAGAATATGTTAATGATTACAAATATAATAAATGAATGATATCAAAGTTTGTTATGATGTGACGACTACTAGGGTTTGATTGATAGACTTTGATGTGATTTTCGTATTGCTATTGCTGTTGCTGTTAAATCAATCGTCTAAATCAATCGTCTTTGAATCGAAACCTAGGATCCATATATATAGACAATGATGTTTCTGTTATAAGAAACACCGGATCTCTTGGGATTTGATTTGTTTCAGTTAAGGAATCATCGGATTTCTAGGGATTCGCATAACTGCCTTGTTGACTTGTTGACTTGTAACACTTGTATTATACAAGTGTTTGGAATCCGCAGGAATAGTGTCTTCAGTAGGAATTTGTTCTTCCGTAGAAGTCTTGTTCTTCCGTAGATGATTTGTTCTTCCGAAGGAAAC